>CAUYON010068393.1:0-32361 GCA_963573935.1 Arctocebus calabarensis | reverse complement strand
CCTGTAGTCCCAGCTACTTGGGAGGCGGAGGCAAGAGACTCACTTGAGCCCAGGAATTGGAGGTTGCTGTGAGCTGTGATGCCACAGCACTCTATCCAGGGTGACAGCTTGAGGCTCTGTCTCAAAAAAAAAAAAAAAGAACATGGCCTCTGAAGCCAGACTGTGTTCAAATTCTAGCTTTACCACTTGTAGCAACGTAACCTCAGGTGACTAATCTCACCTCTCTGTGCCTCAGTTTCCCAAACTGTCAAATGCGAATAACAACAGCACCTATCTCACAGGACTGTTCTAAATATTAAACCAGTAAATATTAAAAAGTATTTAAGAACAGTGCTTAACAACTATTAAGTACCAAGTGCTATAGACACTGGGTGAAGGATTAAACAAGATCAGACAACATCAGTGGTTCTGATTTTGGAATTTCACAAGTCAATGAATGAATGAATGAATGAATACATTACTGAGTGAGTGATTGGTTTACTGAGAAAGGGCATCTCACTTTGCTGCTTTCTAAACTGTACTTGAGATTCAAGCTATCCCTTCAGCCTCAGCCACTGTGTAGATAGGACTACAAGTGTGAGCCACTGAACCTGGTTCAATGTATTTTTAAAGAGATAGGCTGATGAAGCTGCTTCTTATAATATTCCACTTATTCACGAATAACAATAAAAGTCAATTACTAGGCCAGGAGTGGTGGCTCATGCCTATAACCTATAATCCCAGCACTCTGGGAGGCCAAGGAGGGAGGATCCCTTGAGCTCAGGAATTCAAGAATAGCCTGACCAAAAGTAATCCTAACACTCTGGGAGGGTGACGTAGGTGGATAGTTGGAGCTCAGGAGTTTGAGATTAGCCTGAGCAAGTTGAGACCCCATCTCTACTAAAAATAGAAAAATTAGCTGGGTATTGTGACGAAGGCTGGTAGTCCCAGCTACTCAGAAAGCTGAGGCAACAGGATGGCTCAAACCCAGTAGTTTGAGATTGCTGTGAACTGTGCACTCTACCCAGCGGCACAAAGTGAGACTCTGTCTCAAAAAAAAAAAAATCAGGCTCGGCACCTGTGGCTCAGAGGGATAAGGCGCCAGCCATGTACAACTGAGCTGGCAAGTTCGAATCCAGCCCGAGCCCGCCAAACAACAATGACCGCTGCAACAAAAAAATGGCCGGGCATTGTGGCGGGCACCTGCAGTCCCAGCTACTTGGGAGGTAGAGGCAAGAGACTCGCTTGAGCCCAGGAATTGGAGGTTGCTGTGAGCTGTGATGCCACAGCACTCAGGGTGACAGCTTGTGGCTCTGTCTAAAAAAAAAAAAAAAAATTCAATTACTAGAAAAATGCACACATACTTGGATATCGCAGAGATGTCAAACTGCTTATTAAAAAGTTTCTAAAAGCTTACTCTCAATTTTTCTACTTATCTCTAACCAGTAACAGCTAATTCATGAATAAATAACTTTAATCTTTTTTTTTTTTTTTTTTTGAAACAGGTCCTGCTCTGTTGCCTAGGTTTGAGTACGGTGGTATGATCATAGCTCACTGCAGCCTCAAATTCATGGTCTCCAATGATTTTCCTGCATCAGCCTCCCAAGTAGCTGGGACCATCAGTGCCCACCACCATATCTGCTAATTTTTAAAAAATTTTTGTAGAGGCAGGGTCTCATTATGTTGCCTAGGCTGGACTCAAACTTCTGGCCTCAAGTGATCCTCTCACCTTGGTCTCCCACCAGGCCTGGCCAATAGCATCAATCTAGAATCTAGACTCTGAGTGATCTTTAAGGTCCATTTCTTAAGAATCTTGGGTCTTCACTCTGGGAGGTTGAAGTGGGTGGACTGCCTGAGGTCAAGAGTTCAAGATCAGCCTGAGCAAGAGTGAGACCTCATCTCTAAAAATAGCCAGCCATTGTGGCCGGTACCTATAGTCCCAGCTACTCAGGAGACTGAGAAGGCAAGGTGATTTCGAGCCCAAGCTTTTGAGATTGCTGTGAGATATGATGCCACGGCACTCTACCCAAGGAGACAAAGTGAGACTCTCTCTCAAAAAAATAAAAAAAAAATTTAAATAAATCTAAAAGTTTAAACAGGCGGCACCTGTGGCTCAAAGAAGTAGGGCACCAGCCCCATACATGGGAGGTGGTGGGTTCAAACCCAGCCCTGGCCAAAACTGCAAAAAAAAAAAAAAAAAGTTTAAATAAAAAGAATCTTGGTCTTCCTCACATTGGTACTTTATTTCAGCTTTCTACAAAATGAATCTTTTGATTTTTGTTACATTTTATCTACCTATCTATTTATTTTTGAGTCAGTCTTACTCTGTCACCCTGGGGTTGAGGGCCATGGTGTCATCATAGCTCACAGCAACCTCAAACTTTCGGGTGCAGGTGATCCTCGTGTCTCAGCTTCCTGAATAGCTGAGAATACAGGTAGGTGCCTGCCACAACACCTGGCTAATTTTTCTATTTCTAGTAGAGACAGGATCGCCCTCTTGCTCAGGCTAGTCTCGATATCCTGAAATTCAAGCAATCCACCTGCTTTGGCCTCCCAGAGTGCTAGGATTACAAGTATGAGCCACTATTTGCAGCCTTAGTTACATCATAAAATTTTTTGTTGTTTTAAAAAAAATTTTTGTTGTTGGTTTGTTATAAAAATATTATGTTCCCTTTAGAATAGTTAAAAAATCTTGCAAAGTAGAGAAAAATAAGCACTCTGTAATCCTTGTAATTAACATTTTACACATTTTATTTGAAGTGTGTGTTAGGGTAAAGATGCTGGTTGTTCCTTTACCAAGAACACAGCTTCTTTATTCCTGTAAGTCCTGATTTTCTTCACTAGTCTCCACTATGTTCTTCCCTATAGTTTAAATCAACTTTTTTGGGTAGGTGATTCAAGTTCAAACTTTCTAACAGAGTTATTCCTTCCTTCTCCTTCCTTGCCAAAATTTTACCTAGATATAGACAAGTTTACAAAACCTGACATGTGACCAAGAAAAGGAGAGCAGAGTTAGTGACAGTTCTTGCACCCACTGCTGATCTAGTATAGTCTGATCTAGACTTAGAGCTGACATATAGAGAAGTATAACTGTTTCCCACTGGAATGAATAGCATCTATCACTGTTGACCATGCCACTGCCTTTCATCACTGCCCAGTCTCCAATGGCTTACCTAGTTCTTAATCCCAGGTCTCTGGTTCAGCAGTCCTCTCACACCTCCATGCTTCCTCTCTGGCATAACAATACTTGTATGTATAGTTTACATAATGTGTATTATTTCCTTCATTATAGTGTACGTTCTTGTTAAACATTACAACATTATTTTAAAAGGGAAATACATTACCCAAAACACAAAATAGCTGAAAATAATTTCTTTTCATACATATATGTTAGTAGAACTAAAACCTTTTTTTTCTTATGTTGAGACAGTCTCACTATATTGCCCTTAGTAAAGTGCTGTGGCATCACAGCTCACAGCAACTTCAAGCTCCTGGGCTGAAGTGATTCTCTTGCCTCAGACTCCCAAGTAGCTGGGATTACAGTCCCCTGCCACGATGCCTGGCTTTTTTTTTTTTTTAGTTGCCATTGTTGTTTGGCAGGCCCAGGCCAAGTTTGAACCTCCCAGCTCCAGTGTAGGTGGCCGGCACCCTAACTGCTGAACAACAGGCACCAAGCCAGAACTAAAGCTTTTTAAAACTTTATTTTATTTTATTTTTTGCAGTTTTTGGCAAGGCCAGGTTTGAACCTATCACCTCTAGTATTTGGAGCCAGAGCCCTAACTCTTTGAGCAACAGGCAGCATCCCAAAAAACTTTTCAAAACTTTAAATAAAAACTCAAATCTTAGTCCATTTTTAAATAAATTTAATTTTAAAATATTTTAGCCAGGTGTTGTGGTGCTTGTATTCCCAGCTACTCAGAAGGCTGAGGCCAGAGAACTGCTTAAGCCCAGAGTCAGAGGTTACTGTGAGCTATGACGCCACAGCACTCTACCGTAGGGTGACCAAATGAGACTGTCTCTTGGGCTCGGGGCCTGTAGCACAGTGGTTACAGCGCCAACCACATACACCAAAGGTGGTGGGTTCAAAACCAGCCAGGGCCAAGTGAACAACTGCAACCAAAAAACAGCTGAGAGTTGTGGGGGGTGCCTATAGTCCCAGTTACTTGGGAGGCTGAGGCAAGAGAATCCCTTAAGCCCAAGAGTTTGAGGTTGCTGTGAGCTATGACACCACAGCACTCTCCCCAGGGCAACATAGTGAGACTGTCTCAAAAAACTCAAAAAATTAAAGGAAGGTATTTAAAAAGCAACGTATATTGAGCAAATTGTATGATATGTGAATTATATCACAATAAGGCTATTAAAAATGTACAGACAGGCCGTGCAAGATGGCTCATGCCTGTACTCCTAGCACTCTGGAAGGCTGAGACCTGAGTAAGAGTGAGACCCCATATCCAAAAATAAATAGCTGGCTGGCAGCACTCATAGCTCAGTGGGTAGGGCACCAGCCACATACACGGAGTCTCGTGGGTTCAATCTCACCCCGGGCCAGCTAAAACAGTAACAGCTGCAACAACAACAAAAAAATTAGCTGGGCATTGTGGCAGGCAACTGTAGTCCCAGCTACTTGGGAGGCTGGGGCAAGAGAATCACTTAAGCTCAAGAGCTTGAGGTTGCTGTGAGCTGTGATGCCAGAGCACTGAGGGTGACATGAGACTCTGTCTTAAAAAAATAATAAATAAATAAAAACAGATAGCTTCTGGTGGGCACCTGTAGTCCCAGCTATTCAGGAGGTTGAGGCAGGGGACTCACTTGAGCCCAGGAGGTTAAGGTTGCTGTGAGCTATGACACTATCACACTCTACCCAGGGCAACAAAATGAAACTCTGTCTAAAAAAAAAAAAAAAAAAAGTACAGACACAAGATATACAGAATACTAACATTACTGTTAAAAACAATACACAGGGCTGCACCTGTGGAAAAAACAATACACAGGGCTGCACCTGTGGCTCAGTGAGTAGGGCACCGGTCCCATACACCAAGGGTGGCAGGATCAAACCCAGCCCCAGCCAAACTGCAACAAAAAAATAGCCGGGTGCTGGGGTGGGGGCCTGTGGTCCCAGCTTCTCGGGAGGCTGAGGCAAGAGAACTGCCTAAGCCTAAGAGCTGGAGGTTGCTAGGAGCTATGACGCAATGGCACTCTACTGAGGGCGACAAAATGAGACTCTGTCTCTAAAAACAAAATAAATAATAAGTAGAAGAATACACACACGTACACACCCCTATATGATATATATACACAAACTGGACAAGAAACAGATAAGTTAACAGTAGTTCAATCCGGGGAAAGGAAGCTAGTTGGAAACAAGTGTAGAAAGGAAACATTACCATATGACCTTTGGTACCTTTAGAACAGTAAACTTGTGCACAATTACTTTATCAAAAACTAATTTTGGGGGCGGCGCCTATGGCTCAGCGAGTAGGGCACTGGTCCCATATACCGAGGGTGGCGGGTTCAAACCCGGCCTCGGCCAAACTGCATCAAAAAATAGCCAGGTGTTGTGGCAGGTGCCTGTAGTCCCAGCTACTTGGGAGGCTGAGGCAAGAGAATTGCCTAAGCCTAAGAGCTGGAGGTTGCTGTGAGCTGTGACTACACAGCACTCTACTGAGGGTGATAAAGTGAGACTCTGTCTCTACTAAAATTAAAAAAAAAAAAATTAATTTTTTAAATTTTATTTTTCAGCATCAATAAAGCATTCTCTATTCTACCCATCCAACCTACAGAAAAAGAACAGATCAACTGATTCATAATACACTTGACATTAATCATGCATTGTCCTGTCATTTCTTCTAGTTTATTAATCTTGAATTTTGATTAAAATCTTTCATTAGGGCTTAGCACCCATCGCTCAGTGATTAGGTGCTGGCCATATACACTGAGGCAGGCAGGTTCAAACCGGGCCAGGCCTGCTAACCAAAGACAACTGCAACAACAACAAAAATAGCCTGGGTGTCGTGGCCGGCACCTGTAGTCTCAGCTACATGGGAGGCTGAGGCAAGAGAATAGCTTCAGCCCAAGAACTTGAGGTTGCTGTGAGCTGTGACTCATAGCACCCTACCGAAGGCAACATAGTGAGACTGTCTCAAAAATAAAAGAACTTTCATTGTTAAGTCTTTTTCACTGTGCATGGAGGTGAGCGTCTGTAATCCTAGCTACTTGGGAGGCCAAAGTGGGAAGATTCCTTGAGAAAAGAAGTTCAAGACAAGCCAGGGCAACATAACAAACATCAGCATAAAAAAAAAAATCTTTTTGATCTGTTATTTCTCTACATAGTTTATAAACTCTTTGAGGACACAGATGTTTTACATCACCTATAATATTTCATACAACAGGAATTCAAATTTACTTCCAAACTAGTATGTGCCAGGCAAAGTGCTAAGTATTCTGAATGTATTTCCTCATTTAATCTTTACAAATAAACCTAAGCGGTTGGTATTATGATACCACTTTATAAGTCAAGAAAATGAGGATTAAAGAGATTCAATAACTTGCTTAATATCACACAGCTTGTCAACAGAGACCTGAGCCAATATGCCAGTCCAAGTCTCTCTGAAGTAAGCCCAATCTTAACTACCAATATATGACTTTTCTTTCTCTCTCTCCCCTTATCACTCTCTCAGCCTCTATACTACCACTCTTCTCACTCCACTTCTATCAAAGGCCAACTCACTTCCGTGAATCCAACCATCAGCAAATCCTATCAGCTATACCTTCTAAATACAGTATATCCAAAATAAAATCCCTTTTCAACACTGTGAACAGTGCTACTCTGGTCTTTCACACAGATTATGGTCAAAACTCTTCAGCCCTTGCCACACTGCAGTTTATTCTCAATAAAGTAGTTACAAGTGATATTCTGAAAATTTAAAATCTGACCAAGTCACTCCCCTATTCAAAAATCATCCATTGGTTTCCTGTCTCATTAAGGGTAAAAGCCTGAGTCCTCACTATTACCTACAAGGCCCTGAAAAATCTGTTCTCCCCCTCCTCCACCATTACCTTTTATCACCATTGTTCACTCTGATAAGCCAAATTACCCTTATGTTATTCCTCTAACACATGGTTCTGCACATGGTTTATTCATTCCTTTACCTACTTCAAGTTTATGTAAACATTATTTTCTCAATGAAGTCATCACCTATCGCTCTTTAAAATTACAATACTTATTGTACTGTACTCCTGATATCCCTTTCCTACTTTTCTCTATACACCCTATCACTACTTGACATACTATAAATTTTACCTATTTATTGTGCCTTCCCTCGGTAAAAATGCTCTATGAGAGTAAGGATTTTTTGTTTGTTTTGTTCATTGTGTCCCCAGCATCTATGGTAACTACCACATGGCAAAGGTTCCATAAGCATTTATTTATTTTTTGTTTTTGAGAAAGAGTTTCACTTTGTTGCCCTCAGTAGAGTGCTATAGCATCATTGCTCACAGCAATCTCAAACTCCTGGGCTCAAGTGATTCTCCTGCCTCAGTCTCCCAAATAAATGGGACTACAGGCACTCGCCACAATGCCCTGCTATTTTTAGAGACAGGGTCTCAGCTCTTGTTCAGGCTGGTCTTGAACTCCTGAGCTCAAGCAATCCATCCACCTCAGCCTCTCCAGAGTGCTAGGATTATAGACATGAGCCACCATCCCCAGCTTCATAACCATTTTTTAAATGAACCTCTAATCAATTATTGAAAGACTCAACTTTTCCAACTGACTAGCAAACATTTCCAAGTGGACAGCCCAAAGACACCTAAATGCAAAACTGAACTTAGCATCTTTCCTGCACAAATTAGCTGCTGCTTCTTCTCCTAACCCACTGTATTAAACGGTTATTGCAGCATTAGGAAGGTTGAGAACCACTGTCCTAACCTCAAAGGTATCACTACCTAAATCCTGGAGTCATCTTTTACTATCCCACATTCTAACTGATCTATATCATCTTAGATATAGAGAAATAATCATTAGTAAAACAGAAAGCTTCGCCCACAAAGAGCTTACCATAGTTGAGCAGTTAGTTGAGAAACAAGTTATTAATGATCATAGTGTTTACCTGATTTCTTAAAAAAAAATACAGGGTCCTATGAAGGCATATAAAAAGTGACCTTACCATGTGTTTGGGCAGAGAAAACAGTGAAGGCTTCCTTGGGTATATGATGTTTGGTATCTGGAGGATGTCTAGTAGTTAGACAAAGGTGTGGGGAAAGGAGGGTGGCAGGAGCACTGAAGCCAAAGAAAACTTCAAATGTAGCTCGTATGAAAGTTTTGTGGCAGAAGGCAGAGACAGTGTGCAGTAATTAAGAACATAAATTTTGCAACTATAAATTAAGCTATGATAAACAATCTGGTTGTTTCCACATTTTACCTAAATGCCTACCAACCCAGGAACAGATTGACAAACTATGATATATGTATACCATGGATTACTATTCAGCCACTAAAAAAGATGGAGACTTTACATCCTTTTTATTAACCTGGATAGGGTTGAAACACATTCTTCTTAGTAAAGTATCACAAGAATGGAGAAGAATCCAATGTACTCAATAGTAATACGAAGCCATTATACAATCTAATACACGGCCACATAAGAGAAAAACTCAAATTAATTCAAGGTGAGGGGCAGAGGAAAAAGGGAGCAAGGAGAAGGAAGAGGGATGACTATGTTCCCATGAACGGGCACAATGTTAGGATGTATGGCACACCTCTTCGGGGCAGGACATTGTAAGAGGGACTCTACCTAACAAATGCAAACATTGTAACCTAATTCTTTGTACCTTCAAATTAGCCTGAAACAATAATAAAAAAATTACTATTATTATTTAAATAATTAAAAAAAAAAAAAGAACATGAACTTTATGGCTCAGTGCCCATACCAGTGGTTACGGCTCCAGCCACAAACACGGAGGGTGGCGGGTTTGAACACAGCCCAGGCAAGTTAAACAACAATGACAACTGCAAGCAAAAAATAGCCAGGCGTTGGGGTAGTGCCTGTGGCTCAAGGAGCAGGGCACCGGCCCCCATATGCCAGGGGTGGTGGGTTCAAACCCGGCACCGGCCCAACTGCCAAAAAAAAAAAAAAATAGCCGGGAGTTGTGGTAGGCACCTGTAGTCCCAGCTACTTGGGAGGCTGAGGCAAGAGAATAGTTTAAGGGCAGCACCTGTGGCTCAAAGGAGTAGGGCGCTGGCCCCATATATTGGGGGTTGTGGGTTCAAACCCAGCTCCAGTCAAAAAAAGAAGAGAATAGCCTAAGTCCAAGAGTTTGAGGTTGCTGTGAGCTGTGACACCACAGCATTCTACTGAGGGCAACACAGTGAGACTCTGTCTCAAAAAAAAAAAAAACCCATGAATTTTAGAGACAGACTGCCTGGAAGAGGACAAGTTACTCAATCAGTTACTCTCTGGGAGGTTCAGTTTTTATTATTTTGAAATGAGGATAATAGAAGTACCTATTTGATAGGGTTATGTGAGAATTAAATCAGCTAAAATCTAATAAATGGATTTCACCACTGGTTGCCACATAGTAAATGCTATGTAAGTATCAACAATTAATCAATACAGCTGTTCTGAGGAAATTAAATAAAATCAAACCACTCCAGAAACTAAGGTAGAGAGATTGTCAGGAATATAATTAAAAGGTTTTTAAGGCTTGGCGCCTGTGGCTCAATGGGCTAAGGCGCCAGCCATGTACACCTGAGCTGGCGGGTTCGAATCCAGCCTGGGCCCGCCAAACAACAATTACGCTGCAAAAAATGGCCGGGCGTTGTGACAGGCTCCTGTGGTCCCAGCTGCTTGGGAGGCGCAGGCAGGAGACGGCAGGAGACTCGCTTGAGCCCAGGAATTGGAGGTTGCTGTGAGCTGTGATGTCACAGCACTCCTCTATCTAGGGTGACAGCTTGAGGCTCTGTCTCAAAAAAAAAAGAGCCTCAAGCTGTCACCCTGGACAGAGTGCCGTGGCATCGAAGCTCACAGCAACCTCCAATTCCTGGGCTCAAGCGAGTCTCTTGCCTCTGCCTCCCAAGTAGCTGGGACTACAGGCGCCTGCCACAACACCCGGCCATTTTTCTCGTGGTTGCAGCCGTCATTGTTGTTTGGCGGGCCCGGGCTGGATTTGAACCCGCCAGCTCAGGTGTACGTGGCTGGTGCCTTAGCCCGTTGAGCCCCAATTTCTAAATTTTTTAAGAGATGGGGGTCTCAGTTGTGTTTCTCAGGCTAGTTTCAAACACCTGGCCACAAGTGCGGTGCCAGCCCCAGCCTCCTGAATAGCTGCTATTACAAGTGAAAACCACTGTGCCCTGCCCTCTGTTCCTTTTAAGGTGGACTTCTCTACTCAGCTGTCTCTCCTTTTAAATTTGGTTGGCCACAAGACCTCCCCTTGTGCCTTTGGATCTGAGACACTGCCCCTGCTTCTTGTACTATCCCTGTGGTCCCCTGCCCACATCTTTGTTGATGACCCCTTTGTAAATAAATATTTTTGAAACTATCGAAACTGCTTCCTATTGGGGTCCAGCCTGATCTAAGTACCACTTGGTAGGTAACGGTCATTCTAGGCAGAGCAAGTGCCGCTCTCACCTCCTCCACAGCCCTTTCCTATCCAGCTCTTCTTGTCCCTTTCTCATTTCAGGCTTTAGTTGAAGGAAATCTGCATGTCTTGAGAGGCCCTTAGGAGCTCTCTGGGTAGTATCCTTGGACCTGGGTATGTGTGCGGTGGGGTAGCAGGAGGGAGAAACTGGAAAGTTTCTTTTTCAAGGATGCTGCCTATCTGTGCCTGCACATACTTCGCCTTGGCATCCTGCATGGGAGTTGTTTGTTTGATTAAAGAAGAACCTGACCTCATGAGATTATTTCTGTCTGGAGGAGCCAGGGGCCTGTGGCTGTCTGGAACCTCAGAGTATGATAGCCACCAAGTTCTCTTCTTCAAGAACCTGCTTGGGTCTGCCTCCCCAAAATCCTGCTATGCAGCCCCCCCCGAGAAGGTGGAGGGCACAAGAACCTCCCTGTGGCCACAGCTAATTGGATAAGGGATGAGCACCTGACCCATCTGGACCAATCAGATGCTCTCCCAGGTATTTGGCCATGGGACATCTTTGCAGTTCTAGGCAGTCTTGATTGGCTGCTTGAACTAAGAGGATGCTTTGTACCAGGCACAGTTCTAGGCACAGGGAGAGGCAATGAGCAGTCGGTCAATTTCCAGCATGTGCACATGGCAACAGAAAAGGCTAAGAATGAGGAAAGAAGCAAACTCAGAGGAGAGCAGGACCCAGAGACCCTGGAGCACCAGAAAGAGAGGAGAGAAGGAGAGCGCAGGGCTGCCAAGGCTCCTGCCGGCTCCCCAGTTGCTACTGCCAGTCCCGAGAGGCCTGCCGCACTTCTGTCCTTGAATCTCTGAGATAGCCTCATGTTCTTCCCATAAATTCTCCCTTTTTACTTAAGCTTGCGCAAGTGGGCTTCCGTTTTGTGCTGCTAGACTGTCCCTGCCCGAGGCGTGCCACGTGATACAATTAGCTCACAGTCCCGAAGGGGCAGTTTATCCTCTTTTCAGACTCTCTGCCATAAATTTTGAATCTCCACCTGGCTTCCCCTTGCCAACCAGTGAGTGTCCTTCTGAGTTAACTTTTGTTCTTGCTGGCCGCCAATGAGCTGGCGTCACCAGATCCATCGGCTTCCCGCGCCTCTTACCCTCGTTGTCCTCTCGCTGCCCCACGTGGCTGACCACTCCTTCCTTCCTCACACTCCCCCTGTGGTTCCTCTGCCACCTGGTCTCCTGCTTCTCTTCCTCCCTCTCGCCTGGCTTTTCATTTATCTCCTTGCGTAGCTTTCCTGGGGATGGTAACTAATGATGCTCTTCATCTGCTCCCCAAGTTTCTTCGTAGCATTCTCCCTGGCTGCCTTGGCAATCCCTGCTGCACAGTAGTTCCCACCACTGCTTCTCCCCAGATGCAAGTTCGCCCCTCGGTTCCGACCTCCCAGGTCTCCATTCCCATCCGGCTGTGGGAAGCATCTAAGTGGGTGCCCCCCCCCCGACCCATCAAACTTTGGGTGCCCAAAGTGATCTCGCTAGTTCTCCTCCCCAGCCTGCTGCTCTTCTGTGTTCCCTAGTTTGGTTAATAAGGCAGAAAGTTTCTGTGCCCTTCATCCGTGACTCTCTGAGCCGGGGAATTTTGGCAGGGAATTTTGGCTGTGTTTCTCATCCCTCTGCCAGGAAATACCCACCTTGGGCCTCCCTCAAATCATGATTCCAATTTCCTTAACTTTCTCCTTGCTGCTCACTTTAGAATGAGTCACGTGAGGCCTTTGGCACTAAGATGCTCCCTGTCCCTCCTGGTGAGGCCCACTAGTCCAGCTCAGACCCCCTGAGGGAAGCCCCATGTGGCCTGTGTACCATCATGTGAAGGCCGGAGTCATCGGCTCCTCAGAGAGGTTGTTCTGTGGGATTCCATTCCGTGTGGGCATCGTTAGAGACTGTTCATTCAGCAAATAAGGAGACCAAGCGGAGCAAGTGCAGCCTGCCAGTCTGTGGCCACGGGCAACACGGGATGTGAAGGAGCAGGAAGGCCCCACGCAGACTTGGTCACTTCTGAGCCCTGCCCAGGCAGAGCATCACTGCTGTCACCTTGCCGGTTGGAGATCTTAGCTAGCAACTGACAAGCCCACCCCACTGCACTGCCAAAGAGATTCCAAGCCCACCATCTGCAGCACCAGGACCTGTTCTGAAGGAAATGTGTTTTCTAGGGGTGTAATAGAGAAACTCTAGCTGCTGTAACAGGTAAACCTCCAAGGCTCAGTAACTTACCACAATGGGAGATTATTTGCCACTGACATAAAGTCCAAAATGGGTGCTCCCAAAAGACAGGAGGTGCTCCTCTCCAGAGGTGATTCAAGGTTCTAAGTTCCTTCTATCTTATAGTTCTGATGGACTCATCTGTATCAAGGTGTGGAAAGGGGACAGCACATGGGAGGTTTCTGCGCGTTAGACCTGGATGAGCCATTAGTCTTCTCCACTTACGTGCCATTGGCCAGAACAAGGTCACGTGACTTCACATACTTGCAAGGAGGGCCGGGGAATGTAGTCCAGCAAAATGGCTTTGGGAAGCAACTAGCTCGATTCTTTTCCAGGGGCTAACACATTGATCACAGTGAACCACTGGTCTCAAAACTCATCATTCACTGCTGCAGAGAGAGATTCCAAAGGACTAGGGCATAAAACAAGACTATCTTAATGGAACTGTTTGGCTTATGGGGTGGCGAAGGGCCTCTGGAGGAAGAGGGTGGAGAGTGGAGGATACAAGGGCTGGGCCACCAGAAAGCAGCTTGACTGGACTTCTGAGGAGACCCCTAAAATCAGAGAGATGGCCCTGCATTTGAGATTATGATGCTGTCCTGCTTCAACACAATCTCCTGACTTGTCCTTCAACTTCTGCTATACATAGAGCCTTGAATGGAGAGCCGCAGAGAGTATACCGGGCCTGCTGTTACGAGGCAGCAAGTACTCAACTTTCAACAGGCAGCCAGTCACCCCAGTCACTGTGCTGCTGTGTCCTGTGGTTGGGCAGTAACCTGAGCATAAGAGTGGTTGGGATGAGATGATCCAAGGCTCCTACACTCACAACAAGAAAGTCTTCTGTAAAATGAGGAAATGGATCAGATACTTGCAAGACTGTGATGTCCAATTTAGTAGCCCTTAGCCACAGGTAGCTATTTAAGTTTAAATTGATTATAATTAAGTTATGAAGAATGTAGTTCCTTAGTTGCACTGGCCACGTGTCAAGTGCTAAGTAGCAATATGTGCCTGGTGGCCACTTATTGGACAGCGCAGGTATGGAACATTTCCATTATTGAAGAAGGTTCTTTAGCACCACTCTCATCTACAAAGGTGCCCTACAGTGTTGACGGTCCATGACATTACGAAAGACAACACTGTAAAAATGTAAGGTCTGGTTAGCTGGAGCACTAGTGAGGGAAATGAAAAGGTGAGAAGAGAGAAACAGAGGAGGACATCTGGAAAAGAAAGACAAACGTACAGATGAGTAAGGAGACATGGCCAGATGCGGACACAGGCCATTACAGACAGGGAAAATTTTGTTGACAAGATCAGAAGAGACTCAGGTTGTCTCAAGAGAACAAGATTGCTTGTTAGGCGGCATGAGGTCTAGCACTAGATAGCTGGTGGGTGCTGAGCTACTCTTAGGCGTCTCTCTGCCTCTCTCTTGCTTCTGCTTCCCTTTGTTCTCTCTCCACCACTGGTTTTCTGCTCCTCGTAGCTTAATCAGCCACTGATAGGCTGAAGCTACCTTCTGGCTGTGGCTGAGTGGCTTAGAATCTGTGTGCAACCAAATGAAACATTGTCAAGTAGGGAGAACTGGACTGGCCAACTTGCCTTTCCCCAGCAGACCGTGTCATGCCATGGGTCCTAGATAAGCCTCTGGATGGCTGCTCCTGGGTCTGGGGCCCTTTGTATTCTAATCAGTTGCAGCCAATTAGCTGGGATGCACTCCATGGAAAAGAACATGGTTACCAAGGCGGCACATATTGAGGGCAGACAGGTTCCCTAAAAGGAGAACCTGGGGGGTGCAGACATAACGAGGCTGGCATAGGGGGAAACAAATAGATCCACACACTCCTCAAAGATGTGTAGGCCCCTCCACACCTTTCCTTGTGCAGAACAGCTCTAACAGATATTATGCTCTTCTTATGGGTGTGATTCCATATTTACCAGTGTCAGGAATGCCAAAAGGGATCAGAAATTGGAGAAGCAGTGCTGCCTTGTCAATCCAGGCTCTTCTAGTTAGCTATGCAACCTCAGGCAAATTACTTAACTTCTCTGTGCCTCAGTTTTGCCATCTGAAATGGTGGATAATAATAGTACATCCTTCGCAGGCGCTTGGCTGCTTAGAATAGTGGTGAGCACGTAGTGAGGATTAGGGAAATATCGGGTATGATTATTATTAGCTTACAGGAGTTTGTGTTTCCATGCAGAACCTGAATGAGTAATCAAATTGTAATGTCACATGATGAGTTCGTGATAATCAAAGTGGGTGAGAAATGGGCATGTTTTAAACAGCCCAGCAGTCTTTGCAGACTTATAAAGAAAAAGCAGCAGCCCCCTTGGCTCTACCCCAAATTCTGCTACCTAGAGGGAACAACTTTTGACCCTTTGATCTGTTTCTTCTCATATTTACCTCCGTATTTCTAAATAACATGCTTATACTGTTATTTTTTGATTTATTAATCTTACACATTATCCCTCTGTTATAGGTTGAATTGTGTCCCTCTAAGATGCTGAAATCTTTAACCACCAGTACCTGTGACTATGACCTTATTTGGAAAGAGGGTCCATGCAGATGTAATTAACTAAGATGAGGTCATACTGTAGCATGGGCCCCTCATTCCATATGAATGGTGTTCATACAAAGACGGGAAGTGTGGACACAGACACTAGAGGCAGGGAGAAAGAGCACCATATATGGATTGCAGATAAACTGCCCCAAGCTAAGGAACCACCAGAAGCTGGGAGAAAAATACATTGCTGTCACTTAAGCCACTCAGTGTGTGAGACTTTGTTGCGGCAGCCCTAGGACACAAATCTACTATTGTTTTTCTCACTTGAAAATCAAATTTAGCTCCTGCCACCACACGCGCACCTACGCTGTCTCTTGCCCCCGTTATCCTAATAAAATAACATCGCAATTTTGTCGCAACCATTCAATTTCAATGAATATGCAGTGTTTATAAGTCTGTAAATGTATTCACTGTCATTTCATGTGGTATGTTTTGAATACATATCCTTTATTTTACTGTACAAATTTTTGTTTTCCTTAGAGTTAATCGCTTCCCCTTGCCCCCCTTTTTGTTTGATTAGCTTTCTGAATTTACCCCCAAATAAGTATGCCCCTTCTGGATACAGTCAAACAAACTCCTCAGCTTCTTTGGGTTTTATTCTTTGAGATCCCCACCCCCGTCAGGGCTCCGTAGCTCACGCCTGCAATCCTAGCACTCTGGGAGGCTGAGGCAGGCGGATCGCTTGAGGTCAGGAGTTCGAGAAAGCCCCATCCTAGAGTCCTGTGTACTCCTCCACCTGCTGGGCCTGCTTGTGTCCCTTCTGGGCTGCTGGCCAGCAATCTGCTGGGGAAATGGCATCAAGGTGAGAATTCTCTCCACCTCTCTCCAATATATGTGAATCTCTGATTTGCCTAATACCATGCTTTCCACGTCCATAGTTTACTTCGTTATCTGCTGCTGAATAACGATCACCCCAAATCTTAGTAGCTTAAAATGATAGTGATTATTTATTAACTCTGTTTCCAGTAGGGTAACCACTGTTTCCTGTGTGGCACCCTTGCAGTCAACTGAGCATGGTGTTCTGAGTCTAGAATCCTTCATGTTCAATCTCTCCAGAAAGTGAATCCCAGGCTCTGATGGGGGTGGGGGCAGGGGTACAGTAACAGAATTAACTGCTTCTCAAATAGACATGCCAACAGCCTGTTTCCAGCCTGTTTGTACCTTCTTCAGTCCCTGGTGCCTGTGATTCCTTGCTCTGTCTTTCTGGGGTTCTGCTGCCTGGATCGGTTTGCTTCTTGCAGCTTCTACCCCTAGAGACGCTTAGCTTTCCGCATTCTCGGGTTGCTTATGTTAGCTTTTGTCTTTTTGCTTTCTGGCCTCCAAAATGTTAATGACATCTTTCAATGCTTGCATTTTCCTCTCTCATTTTTTTTTTTTTTTGTCCTTATGGGTTAAGATTCTTTTTTTCAGTCCTGTCACTGTCATTTTAAGTGGAGGTTTCATGGGAAACAGTGGAGACATGTGGTGTGCTCAGGATCCCATGGCTTGTTGGGAAGCAGCTATCCATTCTTTTCCAATCCATAAAGTTGAGGTGTTCCAGCATTAGGAACTGTATTCTCACTGATTTGCACGGCATCCCATGCAGCATAGATCCTTACAGATTTGCATAGCATCCTACAAACCCAGGCTGGTGGGATTACAGTGGTGAGGTGGCCATGGGATAGTCCATTTGGGGGGGACATGTGAGGAAGACTGCCTGTCTCCATCATACCCACCCAGGATGCCCAAGCACTGATATCTGTTGCCCTTGCAAATGCTGGGCCAGCTCAGAAAATGTCAGGCCTCGCTTCCTGCCTTACTGTGACTCATTTACCCCAACCCTTGCTTTTAACCCTTTACTTCCTGTTTCAAGATACAAAGAAGCAAGGGGACCTCCCCCCCTCTGCCTGTCAACAGGTCTGCTTGGAGTGTCTTCTGGAAGGGTGTTTGTGTGTATCTGGAGATTACATGCAGAGGAGGACATTTAAAAAGTTGAGAAGGGAGGACCAAGGCGACAGATGGACAGGCCAGAGAAAGTCAAGGGATTCAATCAAAACAGTAAATATGTTCGGCAGCTCGAATTAGGAACGCTGAGGGGGAGATTGTGATCGTGTAGCCATAGCCAGATTTTGGCTACAAGGAGGAAGTGGTGAACAAAAAATCCAGCACAGATGACACCACAGAGTACACAGAGAGCAAAGGCCTCTGACTCTCACCCATGTGAGTTCTGGCACAGTGAGGAGGGTTAGTGCAATGGGCAGAATGCTTGCCTCTGCCCCCAAATTCATGTTGAAATACTAACCCCCAGTATGATGGTATTTGAAAGCGGGGCCTTCGGGCAATAATGAGGTCAAGAGAATGGAGCCCTGTTGAATGGGATTGATGCCCTGATAAAAGGGACCCCAGAGAACTCTCACCCTCATGCTGGCATGTGAGGACATAAGGAGAGATTAGTCTCTCTCTAGAACCTGACTGTACTGGCCTCCTGATCTCCGACTTCTCAGAACTGTGAGAAATAAATGTCTATGGTTTCTCAGCCCCCCAGTCTACGGTGCTTTGTTATAGCAGCCCGAGCGGACTAAGACAGTAGTTGGTCCCAGGGCTTTCCGGTTCTGTGGTCAAGGGCAGCCCCTCCCTGAGTGCTGAATTGACAGAGACTAGCAAAGGCTCATTTATGGTTACATTAATCAGTTAGAGGTAAGCATTCCACATGGTACATCAGTACATTGTACCCCATAAATGCATTAATGTACACAGTTATGACTTAATAAAGAAAAAAAGAGAGAGAATGTGGCTAGAACTCCTCAAGTTAGTACAGCCAGAACTGGCTCACTGAACAGTCCCTACATTCTTGGGCTAATTAATACCCAGCACTTTCCTCAGACTCGTGCTGTAGGGTGTCTGGGAAGTGGTAAAGAGAGTTCTCCCTGGATGGGTCATTCAAAAAACTTCTTTATTGACGTGTAACATGTATATGGTGGAGTGCACAGATTTTTTATTTTTACTTTCTGTTTGTTTTGAGACAGGGTCTCCCTGTGTCACCCTGGAGTGCAGTGGCTATTCACAGATGCGCTCAGAGCACACCACAGCCTCCAAATCCTGGGCTCAAGAGACCCTCCCGCCTCAGTCACCAGAATAACTGGGATCAGAGACCTGTACCACTGTGCCCAGTGTGGAATTCACAGATCTTAAATGTACAGCTAGATGAATTTGTGTATATGTATATGTGTATATTTTATGACTCCATCACCCACCCAGACAGAGATATAGAACGATTTCAGCACCCACCCCAGAAGGTTCCTTTGTGCTCCTTCCTGGTCAATGGCCTCATAAGCTACCACTGTTCGGACCTATAGGGTGATCAATTGGCATCACCTGTTCTTGAACTTCATAGAAATGAAATCTGATGGTCTTTACTCTTTTGTGGCTGTGTTCTTTCACTCAACATGGTATTGTGTTATTGAAGTGTCAGTAGTTTGTTCTTTTTCATTGCTGTGTAGTATTCCACCATGTGACTACACCACAATTTATCTACCTTCCTCTTGTTGAAGACGTACAGTTTGAGGGAGTTAACTCCTGATTCTTAGAGAGACCAGGAGTGAAGTCTCCTCAGTCCCCCAGCAGTGTCATTGCAGGGCAGACCTTAGCAGGGCTGCTGTAGATGAGGCAGTTCTTTTCTTTCTCAAACACTGGGCATCTAAAATGCAAATGAATGAGCTCCATGGAGCCTGTGGTGTAGTGCTCAGTGTCTGAAAGCCCAGAGACTGTATTCCTCCCTGTGTTCTCCCTGCTACGCCGCCTCCCTGCCTGTCCCCTAGCTCACTAGTCCATTGTAACCTTGGCCAAATGCAGCCTTGCCACTCCTCACTCAAGTTTCTTCTGCAGTTAACTGCAAAGAGGCCCAAATCAAATCAAATATGGGGCCTATGAGGAGGAACAACAAAAGCAGGAAAAGCCCCAGGGCTGAGATTGGGGCAGCTGACACCGGGCTTTAACCTCCTCACCCTGCCATTGTGAGGACAGCCCAGACGGCCCTGTCCTTAGCCCCTGCCTGTAGCTCCAGGCCCTTTATGAGATCTGACCCCAGCAGGGGCCCTAGACAAAGGCCAGGGCTCTTCTGAGCTTACTGAAAGGAGAAAGGGCCCATTGATATGCGTGGGAGCCCTCATCCTCCTTCCCTCCCTCCCTTTCAGTGGCCAGGAGTGGAGGCCAGCTCAGCCCAGGGCAGGCTTTGGATAGGGCTGGACCAACTCTGAGGAAACTCAACCCTTCCCAGGGTCCCCTCCCCCCTCAACCTTCCCACAGGTCAGCTATGAGGAGACAAGTGGGGTAGTCCTGGGTACTTCATTATCACAAATGAAGTCTCCCAGCCCTCCCTCGGGCAGCTGGGCCCACCTCTGCCAGACTCCTTCCAGCTGCTGCCGTCCTTCAAAGAGCCCCCATTCAAGTTTGTCCTTGGATGAAGCCTTGAATTTGCTGTCCCTTCAGCAAGGAATACCTTTCCCCTGCTAGCTTCCTCTTCCCATGATTCACATCTCAGTTCAAATGGCACCATCTCAGAGAGGCCTTTCCTAACCACCCAGCTCATGCTCCCTCTGGGACACATAGCCCTGTTTTATTTCCTTGCTGGCATTTTTGAGGTTATCTACTTGTTTGTTCATGTGACTAGGGGCTATCTTCTCCATTCGGAATGTAAACTTGTTATGGACTGAATGTTTATGCTCCCCCCATCATATTGGGAGGTGATTAGGTCATGACAGTGGAGGCCTCATTAATGAAGTTATTGGCCTTATTAGTGAGACACCAGAGAGCGCTCTCTCTCTGTCACTTCAAGAAGACACTGCAAGAAGAAGGCTGTCACAAGTGAGGAGAGGCCTCCTGATCTTGGACTTCCCAGCCTCCAGAACTGTGAGAAATAAATTTCTGTTGTTAAAGCCACCTCAATCTATGGCACGCTGTTACAGTCTTAGCCGACTAAAACAAAACACCTTTAGACCATATCCATCTTGCTCACCAGTATATCTCTTAGGCCTCCAATCAGGGCTAGTGCATGCTGGATAATCTAGTTCTCTATTGCTGTATAACAAAGTACCCTCAAAATTTAGTTACTTAAAACAGCACCAATCTTTTTCCTTAATCCCTCAAGGGTTCAGTGTGTCATGAATTTTTATAAAGCGTAGCAGGGGTGGCTTGTTTCTACCCTAGGATGTCTGGGGCCTCTGTTGAGAAGATTCTAAGGCTGGTGCTGGAATCATTTGAAGGCATTCACCTAGCACTGATGCTTGCTGGAGGCTGGGTCCCCAAGTGGACCTGTCAGCTTGAACACTTACACATGGCCCTTCCAGGTGCTCTCTCCACGTGGCATAGTTTGGACAGCCTTGCAGTGTGGCTTCTGAGCTCCAACTGTGACCATCTCAAGAGGGGTAGGCAAAAGTGGCACCACCTCTTAAGACCTGGGCTTGGAATTAGATAATGTTATTTCTTCGGTAGTCACACATCCACCTGGATTCAAGGGGAAGGGATGCAGACCCAAACACTTGCTGGGAAAGGTCTCAATGTCACATTCTGAGAAGAGCATGCGGATTGGGGTATGTTGTAGTGATCGTCTTTGGAAGACACAACCTGCCACATCACGCAGCACATATTTGTTGACTGGATGACAGTTTCATGCTCTCAACTTCTTTCTCAACCTCCCTGCTTTGCTACTTACCAACTACATGACTTGGGAAAACTTACTGTATCGCTCTCAGAGTTCTCCAGAGAAACAGAACCAGTAGGGTGTGTGTGTGTGCACATGTGTTTAATATAGAGAAAGAAAAACAAATTCTTTCCCCCTCTGTCCTCCTAATTTCTCTGGCTGGGAATTTTTTTTTTTTTTGAGACAGAGCCTCAAGCTGTCACCCTGGATAGAGTGCCGTGGCATCACAGCTCACAGCAACCTCCAATTCCTGGGCTCAAGCGAGTCTCCTGCCCCCGCCTCCCAAGTAGCTGGGACTACAGGCGCCCGCCACAACGCCCGGCCATTTTTTGGTTGCAGCCGTCATTGTTGTTTGGCGGCCCAGGCTGGATTCAAACCCACCAGCTCAGGTGTATGTGGCTGGCGCCTTAGCCCGTTGAGCCACAGGCGCCGAGCCTGGGTGAGAATTGTTAAGTAGACCAACTAAAGACAGATTAACAAGAGAAAAACATATGCATTTAATGTAAGTTTTATATAACACAAAAGCTTTAATAAGGAAATGAAGACCTTCAGAAGTGGTTAAATCCAAGCATTTTTATACGAGGTTTGATGAAGAGTGCAGTAGTAGAAAAGATGATGGGACAAAGGGGTGTGAGCTAAGGATAGTAAACTGGGAGCACTGAGAAAGACCTGTTCCTTTGGATTCCTCTCAGTGTCCCTGACTTTGGAGATAAGGATGCTCTCTTCCTCTGGGTACAGGGAGGGTACCTCTCACCTGAGGGTCTTGTGGCCTGCTTCAGAGAAAAAAGGAGAAATCAGAGAGTCTTTCCTGCAACTGCCATTTCTCAAATTCCTTCAACTTACAGTATTCAAAATGCCAAGGCATCTTATCTCGGGATAGTGTGTCCTGAGCCCCTCCAGTTTGTTTGTTTGTTTGTTTGTTTGTTTTAAGGAATTGGCTCACTTGATTGTAGCAGCTAGCAAGTCTGAAATTATTAGGGCAAGATGGTAGCCTAGAAAATTCAGGGAAGAGTTGATGTTTTAGCCTTGAGTCTGAAACTCACAGGGCGGACCAGTAGACTGGTTCTCAAGGTCAGGGTTTCTATGTTAAAGTTCTGAGGCAGAATTCCTTCTCTAGGAAACCTCAGTTTTACTCCAAGGCCTTCAACTGGTTGGATGAGGCCCACCCATGTTATGGAGGGTAGTCTCCTTTACTTAAAGTCAACTGATTTCAGATGTCAATAACATCTACAGAATACCTTCACAACATCCGGGGTAAGGCTTGACCAAACAACTGGGCTCCGCAGACCAGTGAAATTGACATACAAAGTTTAACCATCACTTACCTCTCTGAACCAGCTTTTCCCCCTTTGAAATAGAGATAAAAGTCCCTTATAAAGCTATTGGAAGAATAAACTGAGAAACCATGTGTGTAGGCAGCCTGTGCAATGGTACTCACGGGCCCTCGCTTCCTGGCGTTCAATCTGTGTCGTCATTCTCTCCGTTTGAATGTAGGTTGCACTTATTGACTCACTTTTTTTTTTTTTTTTGAGACAGAGCCTCAAGCTGTCACCCTGGATAGAGTGCCGTGGCATCACAGCTCACAGCAACCTCCAATTCCTGGGCTCAAGTGATTCTCCTGCCTCCGCCTCCCAAGTAGCTGGGACTGCAGGTGCCCGCCACAAGGCCTGGCCATTTTTGGTTGCAGCCGTCATTGTTGTTTGGTGGGCCCGGGCTGGATTCGAACCCGCCAGCTCAGGTGTACGTGGCTGGCGCCTTAGCCTGTTGAGCCACAGGCGCCGAGTCCACCTTTTTTTTTTTTTTTGGAGACAAAGTCTCACCCTGTCATCCTTGGTAGAGTGCTGTGGCATCACAGCTCACAGCAACCTCAAACTCTAGAGCTTAGGCAATTCTCTTGCCTCAGCCTCCCAAGTAGCTGGGACTACAGGCACCCGCCACAACGCCTGGCTATTTTTTGTTGCAGTTTGGTTGGGGCTGGGTTCATACCCGCCACCCTTGGTATATGGGGCCAGTGTCCTACCCGCTGAGCCACAGGTGCTGCCCTATTGACTCATTTTAACGAATAAAAATAGAATAGGGCTGAAGTGATAGGATGTCACTTCTGGGATTAGTCGAGAAAAAGTCTCCGTTTTGATCTTCCTTATCCCATCTTGCTCCCTCACTCACTAACTCTGAAGGAAGCCAGCTGCCATCTTGTGAGCTGCCTTGGGTGGTGGTGGTCCCACATGACCAGGAACTCAGATCTCTAGCCAACAGCCAGTGAGAACCTAAGGCCTGCCACCAGCAGCCATGTGAGTCACCTTGGAAGGAGAGCCTCCTCCACACCTTGATTGCAACTTCCTGAGAGACCCCTGGCTTCCTGACCTACAAACACTGGGAGATCATGACTGTCATCCCAAACGCCAAGGCAGTGATTTTCAGCTGTTGTTCTGGGACACACTGGTGTGCCTTGAGAGGGTCTTAGGTGTGCAGTGAAAAGTTTTCAAGATAATTAATTAAATTATTTTCTAAAGCAGTTCAAAGCACAGTAAGGATATTCTTTTTCTTTCTTTTTTTTTTACTCCGTTTTTTGGATCAATATAATTTAAGTGTGCCATGGAAGTTTAACTATAGGTTCAAGTGTACCCGAAGATAAAAAAAAGGTTGAAAAACACTGATCTAAGTTTTGAGATAATTTGTTAGATAGCAACAGATTAACCAACATGCCATATTGGTTGTAAATGCCTTGCACAATGCCTGGCACACAATAGGTGCTCCATAAATGTGGCTGGAACTCGATTCTAACTGAGCTATGGTTTTATGTGAAAGTCCTCCCAGAGAGATTTTCATTTTCACAAAAGACTCTACCTC
This sequence comes from Arctocebus calabarensis, assembly GCA_963573935.1. Classification (NCBI taxonomy): domain Eukaryota; kingdom Metazoa; phylum Chordata; class Mammalia; order Primates; family Lorisidae; genus Arctocebus; species Arctocebus calabarensis. The sequence continues at coordinate 8,466 of CAUYON010068393.1, read as the reverse complement.
AAAGGTGTGATTTTGTCACAGTGGAATTTTCCAACAGAGTAAGGCGACAAAGCGTACTTCTGAGACCGCTCAAAGTCACAATATACAAGTAGCCATCAGTTTTGGTTCCAGGTAAGGCAAGCCTTTGAGAGGGTCTAGCTACGGATGCTTTGGATGTGGGGGCTCTGCTAACCTCCTCAGAAAAAGAATCTATATTGACAACAACAAATAGTTACAGAAAAGGGGTTAAAATGGGGGAGCAAAAGCCCCAATCTCAGAGTATTTTAGCAGTGATTCTCAACCAGGGTGCTGCGGCACACTGAATGCCGAGGGAGGATCTTAAATGTGCTCCAAAAAATTTTTAAAGATCATTAATTAAATTAGTTTTGAAAGCAGTTCAAAGCACAGTAAGTATAGTCTTTTTTTCACTCTTTTTTTTTGATCAACGTAATTTAAGTGTGCCACAGGAGTTTGACTATAGGTTCAAGTGTGCCATGAGATAAAAAAGGTTGAAAAACACTAATTTATGTCTAGTGCAGAGGCTAGTAAATGTTTCTACCAATGCGAATATAATTATAAGCATTCTGCAGGGAAGGAATTTGTAAACTAGGAAACAGAGACTAGAGGGGTCAGGAGGGTAGAGGAAGGGACATATAGGCTGAGCTATGAGGATGAGTGGGGGTAACTATGTGAGGAAGGAAGGGAAAAGCATTGCAGATAGAGGGAACAGCATGTGCAAACTTCCTGTGATGGGTGGTAACATGGCATATTTGGGAAGTGACAGAAGATCAGTGTATAGCTGGAAGACAGCAAGAGGAGCAGCGGTGAGAGAGAGGCTGACGTGGCCAGCAGGGGCCAGACCATGCGGGTCTGGTAGGAAGTTGTAAGTCATAGCGAGGGTTTGAATGTCTACTTGGAGAGCAGTGAGAAGCCATTGGAGAGTTTTTTTCTTTTCTTGTAGAGACAGAGTCTCACTTTATCGCCCTGGGTAGAGTGCTGTGGCATCACACAGCTCACAGCAACCTCCAACTCCTGGGCTTAGGCGATTCTCTTGTCTCAGCCTCCCCAGTAGCTGAGACTACAGGCGCCCGCCACAACGCCCGGCTATTTTTCTGTTTTTGCAGTTCATCTGAGGCCGGGTTTGAAACTGCCACCTTCGGTATATGGGGCCGATGCCCTACTTGATGAGCCACAGGCACCGCCCGCCATCAGCAGGTTTAAGTGAGGGTATGATTTGTGTTAGTGAGGGAGGGAGGCAGAGTTGGGATTTGCAGTAGTCCAGGCAAATAGTGCTCGGCAGCTTGGATCAGAGTGCAAGCTGGAGAAGAGAAAAGATAGGATGCATCTAGCTGGTGCGGAACATCACCCGCCTCCTCTGGAGACCAAAGCTCAAAAGCACTATTCAGTGGAGAGAATATAAAACAGAGCTGAGTTCAAATTCTGGTTGTGCTTCTTACCAGCTGTGTGCTTTCCGGCAAGTTTCTAACCCTCTCTGTGCTTCAATGTCCTCCATGTAAAGTAGGGATAACAAGGACTATCTTGCTGAGCAGTTGTGCAGATGACACGAAACAGTCCTGGAAAGTGCCTGCTGTAGAGTAGGACAGTGTCCTGAGGCGTCCCGTGCCCCATGAACCCTCACAGATGTGTGGGAAATCCTGACCAAGAATAGGAAGTTTAGTTTTGCTCCTACTGATGGAACGTATATTTGCTGTACTGTTTGAGAAGGTTCAGTTCTGCCATAGACACCATGAAAACAAGTGGGATGGATGAACCTGGTCATTGATAGGTAGGTTGGGAACCTGGGGAAAACACTAGGCAGATAAGGAAGAGAGTATTTTGGGAACATAGAAGTACAAAGAGCCAGAGTCCTAATATTCATGAGGCCCTAAATATACAAGAGTCACAAAATATTCATGAGGCACTAAATATATTTAAGGCACCTGAGCATTAAATATTCATGATAAACTAAATATACATGAAGCATACAAGGCATTCAATACTCAGCCACTCGTTGGTGACACTCATTCTAGCCCCATGTGTCCTCTGCTCAAGAAATGCAAATAACATCTGTAGATGCTCCTCGGGCCAGTTGGAGAAGTCTAGCTGTGGCCAGGCGGCCTTGTCTCTGCATCGCTCTGAGATGGAGGGGAGTGTGCACTGGTGGCCTCAGGCACCTTCTAGTTTTCTGTAGACTTCAAACCTCAGCTCTGTCACTATCAGTGGGGAGGGGGATGGATGTGGCAGAGGCAGACAGGACTGTTCCCTGGTCTCTGCCCCTGGATTCAGGCAGCGTGGTTCTTCCACCCACCTGAACCTGGTCCTAAGGATATGAACCCATCCTTGCTTCTCGCTGTGTATCTTCAGTTGGTTTGATACACTGTGGGATTTGAGCTTTTTACCTTAGCTTGTGAGCCTCTCTGCTGTGTGATCTCTGGGCTAGCTTGCTTGGAAGTGTACTTGGAAGTCATCCTTGTACAGAGGCGAGTTCCCATGTGACAAGTGAGTTACCATCACAGATTCTGCCGGCACCAAGTCAGATGGAACATTGTTCTCAGCAGGTCAGGGATTAAGGCTGGAAGCATGGGAAGGAGGTGTGTCACCCCTCAAGCCAGCTCTCAGGGAATCTTGATTCCCTGGAATGGGTGAACACTTCCTTGACAAGAACGTTCAAAAAGAAGTCAAGAAATTGGTTATTGGCTACAAAAATATAGTTAGATGGAAAAAATAAGTTCTAGTATTTGGCAGTATAGTAGGGAAATTACAGTTAATAAGAATTTGTTGTGTATTTCAAAATAACTGAAAGAGAAGATTTGTAATGTTCTCTGCACAAAGAAAAGATAAATGAAACGTTTGAGGTAATGGATATCACAATTACCCTGATTTGATCATTACATGTTATATGCATGCATCAAAATATCACGTATACCCCCAAACATGTGCAACTATAATATATCAATTTTTAAAGTTCCAAAATGAAAAAAGATCAGGGCAAAAGATCAGGGCATAGAGTTAAAGAATGATAGCTGTGGATGGTGCTAAAGACATCACATACTGCAGTAGGAAAAGGCTCGTTTCCACTGACAGCTTATTTAGCATTGGAGGAGATTTCTAATTCCTTCAGGTATGTTGAAAAGAATTCCTAATTTGGAAAATCACCCCAAACACCAACAGGTTAGGAATCACTGGTAGCAAGTGCCAGGCTACACGGCAGTAATCCACGGGCCCCTAAATTCTCAGTGATTTAACACAACACAGATTTATCTCTCACACACATCATGTGCCCATTTGGGGTTGGCTGGGGATTCTGCTTTATCTGGCCCTCTCTCTAGAACACCAGCTGATGGGCTACTGTTTAGAATAATGCCATCCATTCTGGCAGAGAGGAAGCAAATTCTGGGAGTCTTCACCCCAACAATGAAATGTCCTGGCCTGGAAGTGATACACGTCACTTCTTGCTCATAACCCTTTGGTTGTAAGCGGTCACGTGGCCTCACTCAACCATGGGGGGAAGGGACCAGGAAGTGCAATTCCACCATGTTCCTAGAAGACAGAGAGTCAGAAATATTTAATGAACATCTCTGACTTGGCTTCCATAGTGCCTTTGCTTATATGCATAAAAACTCAAGGGCACTGAGGGTTTGGAGGTAAGGGTGTCCAGACTGGCCCGCAAGACCTAACCCCTTGAGACCACCTTCAGAAGACCTTCTGAGGTTTCCTGACACCACAACGTCCTTGTGAGCCTCTACAGAGCTCAGCTTTATTGTTCGCGTACCATTCCATGGCTGGTGGAGAAGGTGGCTGATGACCAGCCATCAATAAAGGCAGGGTCTCTGTCTTCAGCAGGAAACACATCACAGCAACACATACAGTGACCAGAGGGAAAGGAAGGGTCTGGAAAGAAAGGCAATGAATGGGAGAAATTAGGGCAGCCGAGTGACCGCAGCATGACCTTTCCAACCTAAGTGAGGAACAGGTAAATACTTTTGGCTTTTAAATAGCATTTACTTACGAAGCCCTGTTAATTAGTATTAATTAGAAGCTAGTAGTTTCTGCTGCCTCCTAATTGGTAGTTCGAAAGTCAAGAAGTTTAGGTGGAGAGTGAGGTAAAGGTGAGAGGAGAGAGGGCTCTAGTTTTCTAGAGCGAGCAATTAGTAATCACTTATTTGCAAGCAAGAGCATTTTCAAGGTTTAGAAATTCCCCTGGGCAGTCACCTCTGCTTAGATATACTGCCTATTCTGCTTGACAAACACACCCAGCTTTCTTTCACAGGTGGCTTCTGTGGCATTAGGCCAATAGCACTTTGTTTCCAGTCCTCTCTGAGCCTGGACCAATGATCAGGGGCATTGCCCACTTGCCAGAGCCCGTTCTGGCATGTTCTCTTTCATCTTCATCTGTGGCCTTGCTAAAGAATCTCAAAGCAGGAGCTGCCGGATCTCTGGGAGTGTCCCAGGTTTCTGCCCCCCTGCCCCCCAGGGAAGGCGATGTCTCAGCTCAGAGAGCTGTCTCCAGTCAGATGGAGCGGGACAGTCAGGATTTACAAGATCACTGAAATGTTTGCCCCTGGACTTCAGGGTCGCTGAAACTTGTGTGCAAGTTCTGGCTCCTTCACTTCTAGCTATGTGATCGTGGGCTCTTTCCACTTAACCCCCATGAGCCCGTTTTCTTACACTGTTAATAAGAGAAACCTCTTCATACAGACATGTGAGAGCAAGCGCAATCACCATTGCCAAGCATTTAGCACTTTGCCTAGTGTACAGGCATCTATTATTATAAACAAATATCAGAGTAATCAGATAAAAGTTTAGCCCTGATGAGGCCTTCAGCACAAACCTGAATTTGAAGCTAGACTCTCAGCACCTGCTAGCAGGAGACCTTAGCCTCCCCCTCCCACCTAGAATCTAGCAAGCTTTGATGGATGATGTCTGGCTCCCTAGGGAGCCTGGAACCAGCAGATAGTCTGTCACAAACGTCTTAACCCTGTGGGTTGTGGAAAGAACTTGAAATCAGCTAGCAGGCTTCCCCTGGCGTGTTTCCAGACCTGAAAGGGATTTCTGGCCTCAGCTTGTTCAAGGCCCATGCCCTGCAGGGGTTGGGAATCCATGGCCTTCTGATTTCAAGATTATTCTTTTTTTAAGCACCAAAGAAGGCAAAAAACCTTCATCTTTTTCTGCTGCATAGACCCCCGGCTTTTTTTTTTTTTTTTTTTTTTTGAGATAGACTCTCATTCTGTTGCTCAGGCTAGAGAGCTGTGGCCTCAGCCTAGCTCACAGTAATCTCAAACTCCTGGGTTCAAACGATCCTCCTACCTCAGTCTCCTGAGTAGCTGGAACTACAGGCACCTACCATACTGCCTGGCTAATATTTTTCTATTTTTAGTAGAGATGGGGTCTTGCCCTGGCTCAGGCTTGTCTCAAACTCCTGAGCTCAAGGGACCCCCTCTGTGTTGGCCTCCCAGAGTGCTAGGATTATAGGCATGAGCTACCTCACTCAGCCTGCTGCACTTCTTTTAATAAAAGGATTCTTTCTCTAAAATTTGGATTCAGTCAAAAAGCCTCATTTAACAACCTAGAAGGCCACATGTGGCCTTTAGGCTGCAGGTTCCCCACCCCTTCAGGGGAAACACAGAAGTCCCCAAACAACCCTTGGCTCTAGGAACTAAATCATCTGGGGATTTTCCTTTATGCCATTTGCCACCTATACTAGTTAAGGTGAAGTTCAATTGCAAGTAACAATGACCATAATCACTGCAACTTATAAGATTTCTTTCAAAGACAGAAACCCACGAGAATAAAGCCTAGGGCTGACAAGATCCTACTACCTTGTCACTCAATTGTACATGGGCTCCATTTCCAAGGTCACCTCTTGATCCAAGATGGCTGCTGCAGCTCCTGCTTTCATGTCCACATTCCAGCCAGTAGAATGGAAGACAAGGAAGAAAAGGTGCAAAGGACATGTGCCAACTGTCTTTGAAGGAATGCACCCAGGAATTTGTCATGGGACTTTTCCTCTTTCATCTCAGTTTAGTTATGTGGTTATAAAGGGCCACATAAAGAGAGCTAGAAGGTGAGAGGTGTGTTTGTGCACACTCAGAAAGTCTCATCTGGGGCTTAAGTTAGCTAGAGTTGGCTTATACCTTGTAGCCAAAACAATAGCTGAGAAAATCACAATTAAAATAGTTTCCTTAGCCCTGCACCAGTGGGGTTGCCTAAGAATCATGTGGAAGTGTTTGTTTAAAATATTGATTTTCAGCTCAAAGCCTGTAGCTCAGTGGGTAGGGGGCCAGTCACATACACTGAAGCTGGCAAGTTCGAACACAGCCTGGGCCTGCCAAACAGCAATGACAATTACAACAAAAACATGGCTGGGCATTGTGGCGGGTGCCTATAGTCCCAGCTCCTTGGGAGGCTAAGGCAAGGGAATCACTTAAGCCCAAGAGTTTGAAGTTGCTGTGAGCTGTGACACCACGGCACAAAGTGAAACTCTTGTCTCAAAAAAAAAAAAAAAGCCAGGCATTGTGGTGGGTGCCTGTAGTCCCAGCTACTTAGAAGGCTGAGGTGAGAGAATTGCTTCAGCCCAAGAGTTTGAGGTTGCTGTGAGCTGTGATGCCACCTACCAAGAGTGACATAGTGATACTCTGTCTCAAAATAAAATAAAATATAATAAATAAAATAAAATATTTCTTTTTCAAATATTGAAAATAAAATATAATTTTCATGGTCTTATCCACCCAGAAATTCTGATTCCTTGAGTCTGGAGTAGGGCTAGAACCTACATCTTTGACAACCTCTTCCCCCATTTTTAAAAAACATACTGTGGAAGTGATCTTCCCCAGTCTGTTATTGTAGGCAGTTCAAGGATGACAAATTGAGAAACAAAGCTATACAGACAGTTTGGAGGTATTTCAGTTACTATTGCTGTGTAACAAACAGCCCCAAGCTTACTGACTTAAATCAACGACCATTTTATTTTGCTCACAGATTCTGTGGGTCAGGAATCTGGAAAAGGCATAACAGGGACAGCTTGTCTTTGCTCAGCAGTATCAGTTACTTCAACTGGGAAGGCGCTAAGGCAGGGGGTATGTCAAAGGCTGGAAGGTAGAATCCTCTGAAAGCTTCTTCAGTCCCACGCCCAGGGGTTGATGATGGCAGTTGGCTGGCTTACACGTGGGCTACTTCACGTGTCTTGGGCTTCCTTGCTGCATAATCACTGGATTCTAGGAGTGAAAGTCTTACAAGAGAACCAGAAGGACATGGATGGCTTTTTATGACCTAGCTTCAGAAATCAAATAGAGTCACTTCTGCCATACTCATAGGCCACCCAATTCAAGGCAGAGGGCACATAGATCCCACTTGATGTTGCATCGTAAGAAGAGCATGTAGGATGGATGAGAGCTCTCGTTGAGGCCATTTTTTGAAAATATCATCTTCCACAAGGATGAACCTTAGGTGTCTGCAGAGTGACCTTCGGAAATGCCAGGTGGCCAGACCTCTGGCCCTGACGCTGATGGAGGCAAATCCCTACTCTGTTTCATGTTTTGGCTTTTTCCCATCAATCAAGGTTCTGCCTTTCTCCCCGGGTCTTTACACGGAGCTCAGAAGCCTGAGGCCAGCGGAAGGGGTCAGGCCTGTGGAGGAGGCCAGTGGTGTATTGGTTCTGCTCAGGGTTGAGCTGATCCAGGCATGGAGGACACCTCTGGCCAGGATTCCTCGTGGGGCATGTCATGGACCTGCACTGAGGATTTTAAAACCTATCTGTCCCATGGCTCTTTTACCAGCTTAGAATAATGGCCAAGTTTTTTCTAAGTTGCAGTGCAGGCGAAGAACAATTCTTTTTATATTCCTTTTAATATCACCTTTAACAATGCCCTGGGATATGTTTGTTTGTTTGTTTAGAAAAGGCGGTCATGAACCCATGGTGTTGGGTTGCTGGTGACTCTGTCCACTGTGGATGAGAATGGGACCTCAGACGTACAGCAGCTTCAGGGCACAGATCCAGCTTCTGCTTAGCTTGTTTCCCACCCAGGCCCAGGCTGACGGGCTTGGCAAAGGCCTGCTGGGCTGGATCTCTTTCCCTAGCTTAAAAGCATGGAGTATGGGCAATAGGACTAAACTCAGGGGCCTTCATCTACCCTCTGATCTGCTAGTTGAGGGAACAGAGGCCAGAAAGCCAAAATGACCTGTCTGAAGCCATGTGGCTGGCCAAACCTTAAATCCTGAACAACTTCTGACCCCTCCTAGGGCTATTTTATTTGAGGGGACCTAGAAAGGAGGGACAAGTGCTCCCATCTTGCTAATTAGTGAAATGCTCCTCTCACCTGCCCCTTTTTCTTTTTTTTTTAAAAATAATTTTATTGAATCATAATTGTGTACATTGGTGCAATCATAGGGCACGATGTGCTTCATATACATTCAGAAATGTTTTGATCGTACTGTTACAGATAGCCTTCATGGCATTTTCTTGATCACTGTATAAAGACATTGATACTC
>CAUYON010068390.1:0-24054 GCA_963573935.1 Arctocebus calabarensis | reverse complement strand
TCTATCCAGGGTGATAGCTTGAGGCTCTGTCTCAAAAAATATATACATAAAAAATGAAAAAAAATTAAAAGTCCATAATTTGCCTTTAGTACTCTCTGCCCTACATTGATAATGGATTTATGTGTGTGAATAGAAAGGGAGAGAAAATAGACTGTGATAAATGAAATACTATTGGAAACTATTGTCTAAAAATAAAAATCAAGAAAATGTTGTGGGCTGTATTTCTAGTCTACTCAGCACTAAAGCTATGACTGACATGAAAAAAAATGGGAGAAAAACACTCAACACTTTTGTAATATGATTTTGTAACGTTAGCTAAAATGGTCCTCTAACTGCATTCAACCATTTTCTAAAATAGAGACAAATCTGTGTTGTGTGATCAAGAAGAAACAGAGGCCATTATTGAAATCAATCTGTTTATTCACAACATAATATTGTATATAAAATTATATTTAACATGTGGTAGGCGTTAGGAATAACAAAATAAATAAAACCCAGACAGGTCCTATATTTATAAACCAGTAGTCTGGAGAGAAAAATACAGTTAAGCAAGCAATTTCAGTACAGTATTGACAGATGTGTTCAAAGGGACACATATAATGAGCTTTACTGGAATGTAAAGTATCATAAACTAGTAGAGGTTTTAGGAAAGTCTTCTCAGATCAAGCAGCTTCTGTTCTGAGAAGCCTTCTGATCTTGAAAAAGTTGAGTTGTCAGAAGAAGCAAAACTTGCTGAACTCTTCAGACAAGGAGTACAAAAACACTTAGGAGTGAAAAAATCCAGTATGCCTTCTACGAATGATGTAGGGAGTGTTGTTATGATACTCCTGGATTTTTACGTAGTCAATGCACGCCAATCAATGATGGCTATGTCTTTCTTTTTTTTTTTTTTGAGACAGATTCTCACTCTGTTGCCTAAGCTAGAGTGCTGTGCTGTTAGTCTAGCTCACAGCAACCTCAAACTCCTCAACTCAAATGATCCTCCTGCCTCAGCCTCTGGAATAGCTGGGACTACAGACACCTACCACTCCTGACTAATTTTTCTTTTTCTGTAGAGATGGAGACTTGCTCTTGCTCAGGCTGATCTCCAACTCCTAAGCTGAGGGACTCTCCTGCCTTAGCCTCTCAGGGTGCTGGGATTATATAGGCATGAGCCACTGCTCCCAGACTATTTTCTTTTAGATACTAAATTGTCCCATTTTTGGCCAAAGGGATCCCCTTCAAGCTGGCTCTAAAGTCCTTTAGACATGATTCAGAGTTTAAAAACTTCCTCATTGTACTTTGTGGCACAATGAGAGACTCCAAGCTCATCTTGTAAATTCCCTATTCTCCACCTTGGGGGAGCCATCAAGAATCCCTGGGAGTGGGGAATAGCATGTAGAGACCGTAATTTGAGGCAGTAATAGTGATTATTACCCCTGGAACATTATGGACTAGGTTCTAGCTCCTTTATGTGAGAAGATCTAGGCTATCTATTGTTGTTTAAATCAAGAGTTGATACCAATACAGTAAACACATCAGATATACCCTGAGCAGATATCAAAATTAATATCACCACTATGATACCCCAGGAAAGACACAGTGTCCCTTCCATAGTAATCTAACTCGGAATGCATAGACTCAATCTAATGGCAAGGAAACATCAGACAAACTCAAAATGAGGAATAGTTTATTTTAAAAGTTCTTTTTTAAAAGGTTAATGTTATATAAGACAAAGAAAGACTGAGAAAATGTTCCAGACTAAAGGAAACCAAACAGACTTAACAACTAAATGTAATTCCTGATTCTAGGCTTGATTTTAACCTGGAGGTAACACAGCTGCCATAGAGGACATGACAGGCTAGTCCACACACTTAGGATATGGAGAGTAGATTAGATAGAAGTATTGAATCAATGCTAAGTTTATTGATGTCAATGATATTCTTACTCTTAGACACACCCAACCATGGTTTATGCAACTTACTGTCAACTATTTCAGAAAAAAATGTGTAGAAAAATAGAGCAAATAATAAAGCAAATAAGGCAAAATGTTAATAGTAAAAATATCTGGGAAAATGGTAAAATGATTTTCTACATTATTCTTGCAAATTTTCTGTAAGTTTAAAATTATTTCCTAATAAAAAGTTTAAAATGTGTTAAGTTTATACAGACACTTTCAATTCAATTTCTAATTATTTATTTAACTTCTTTGACTTTATATTTGTATTGAACATCTTGGTTTCTAAAAACATAAACATAATTATCAATAATTTTAAAATAGTGACACCAGCATCACCACGAATAACAAAATTGACAAATAAAGTTTGAGATTTTCTTGTAGTTTTCTTTCATCTTTACAATATATCCCATATGTTTGTACAACTATTGTGTTCCAAAATTACTTGAAATAATTGCTTTTCTGCATATTGTTATGTTACCAGTTCTTTCTATATTTCCTTTGTTTCAGTTACGTTCAATTTTAGAAATTATTTTTATATTTAATTTGGTTTGGATTTATACAACATATTCATGATTTGACAGTTAAAACATTAGAATGAGTGATAGTTCTAAATTTAAAAATTTAAACCAACATATATTCAGGAAAATGATACTCTCTCTTTCCATACTTGCCAATAGACACTATTTAAAAATTTTAGTTTTGAGGCCAGGCAGGGTTACATGATTTTAGTTGCAGCTATTTTAGTTGATTTAGTTGGGAAGCTGAGGCAGCAGGACTTGAGGCCTGGAGTTCAAGGCTGTAGTGCACAGTGACTGCACCTGTGCGCAGCCTGCACTGGGCCAGGGCAACATAGCAATTAAAAAACAATTAGCTTCTGATTTGCCTGCCCTCTGTGCCTGTGTGTGTTTCTTTTTGTAACTCTGTATGTGTGCGTAGCCTATGTAAAATGCAGTGTACTATAAACATTGTCTTCTGTGTTACCTTTTTAACTTAACATTATATCCTGAGATTCTCTCATACCGATATTCTTTTTTTATGATTTTATACTACTTAATCTAGAGAAAGTTCATAGTTTCCATTATAGAGGTATACCTTAGTTTCAGTCAACCAATGTCTTTTGATGGTTATTTGAGTGTCTTAAAAATCTTTTGCTCTCATAAAAAAATGCTGAAAAAGTATCCAATGTACTCAGCCCTAATATGAAGCTAATTTATAGCTTTCATATGAAGGCTAAAACCCAACTATAGCATAGGAATACAGGGAAAGGGGAAAGGGAGGGGAGGGGAGGGGGGAGGATGGGTGGAGGGAGGGCAATTAGTGCGAACACACCTACGGTGCATCTTAGCAGGGTACTGGTAAAACTTATTAAAGGTAGAGTATCAATGTCTTTATATAGTGATCAAGAAAATGCCATGAAGGCTATCTGTAACAGTACGATAAAAATATATCTGAATGTATATGAAGCACATTGTGCCCTATGATTGCACGAATGTACACAATTATGATTCAATAAAATTATAAAAAAAATAGGGATATAGCTCCATGGAATAGAATGGAGAACCTAGATGTGAAACCTAATGCATATTGACATCTGCTCTTTAATAAACCAAACAAAAGCATACACTGGGGAAAAGAATCCCTATTTAATAAATGGTGCTGGGAGAACTGGTTAGCCACACATAGAGGACCAAACTGGACCCACATCTCTAATCACTTAAAAAAATGAACTCTTGCTGGATAAAAGATTTAAAGTCAAGACATGAAATGATAAAAATTCTGGAAGAAAGTGTTGGGAAAACTCTTGATGATATCAGCATGGGGAAACATTTTATGAAGAAGACCCTCATGCAAATGCAGCATCAAAATAAATAAACGGAACATGATCTAGCTAAATGCTTCTGCACAGCTAAGGACATAACAACTAAAGCAAACAGATAGCCTTCAAATGGGAGAAGATATTAGCATGCTGCAAATCTGACAAAGGGCTAATATCTAGACTCTACAGAAACTCAAACTAGTCAACAAGAAGAGAGAAAATAATCCCATTTGTAAATGGGCAAGAGACATGAACAAAACATTCTCTGAAGAAGACAAATGGCCAATAAACACACAAAAAGTGCACATTGTCCCTAATCATCAGATAAATGCAAATCCAAACCACCTTGAGATATCATCTAACCTCAGTGAGAATAGCGCTCATCACGAAATCCCAAAGCTGCAGATGTGGATGTGGTATGGATGTGGTTACAAAGCAACACTTTTACTCTGCTAGAGGGATGCAACCTAATACAGCTTCTTTGGAAAGAAGTATGGAAAATACTCAAGGAGCTAAAAGTAGACCTCCCATTTGATTCCACAGTCTCAGAACTATGTATCTCCCCAGAAGAAAAGAAAAATCATTTTCCTATAAGGACATTGGAACTAGAAATTTTATCACCTCTCAGTTCATAATCAAGAAGTGGAATCAATCCAAGTGCCCACCAACACATGACTGGATTAATAAACTATAGTGTGTGTGTATCATGGAATAGTATTCAGCCATAAAAAAGATAGTGGCCTTACATCTTTTGTATTAATCTGGATGGAGCTGAAGAACATTATTTTAGTAAAGTATAAAAAGAATGGAAAAGCAAGTATCCAATGTACACAATACTAATATGAAACCAATAGAAAGGAAAACATCTATTGGTCCAGATGAAAGAAAAACAGAATTAGACTCTACTGGGACAGAGTAGGGCAAAGGAAGAGGAGAGTGGAGAGGAGGGAGGGGGGTTGGTGTACTCTTACCTAATGTGCACAATGTAAGGATATTCAGCACATGCCCAGGTTACGGGTTCAACTACAACTTGGACTTTGCCTGACAAAAGCAAACAATGTAACCAAATTGTTTATCCCCTCATATGAATCTAAATGAAAAACAAACAAACAAAAAAACTAAGTCAACAAGGACGGAGAGAGGGAAAATAACCAACACTGAAATCAAACTGAAACAAATGAACCTATTGCATTCTAAATGAAGAATATAGCTACACTGAATGAAAGGGGTATGGGACCAACAATAAAAAAGAAAGGAACAAAAAAGAACAAATATAAGAAACTTATGAACACAGCTTTAGACTGCATTCCTCCAGTATTCATAGACATTATGTACTAGGGATTATAACACACCCCTCAAATTAATCCTCAACCAAATTTAGTAGATTTGATTATTGTAGTGTTGTGTGTGAAATAATTCTGAAACCATTTTAGATGAATTATATAATTTTGCGTATTGATATGTATTAAAATTGCTAGGATCCAAAATTCTCCCTCTAGCAAAAGGGAACACAAATATGGAAATGGAATGGGGGAAAGCAATAAAGCATCCTATGAGGATAGATTGGAATCAGAGGTATTGGTATAAACATGTGATTTTAAAAATATGTGTGTGTGTGTATGTGTATTTCTTTATCTGAGTTCACAGGAAGAGCCTTGATGTAAAGATACTTCAATAGCAATGAATGCACAATGTATGTCTTAGTTTATAACACTAAAGGATCCTCATAAAAAATGGCTGTTCCCAGGACAAACACAGGGAAACGCAAGAGGAAAGTGAACATCTTTTTGTGGTAGAAATCAAAGAAATGTTAGAAGAAAAGATCATTAGAGTATGCCATAAATACACTGTTATGTTGAATATTGAAAGAGCTCTTACTACCCAAATCTAGGAGAACAGAGAACCAAAACAACAGAGTATAAATTGCTAGGGAGGAAACTGAGTCACTAAAATTAGTATGAGTCCACATCGATATTATTTATTCCAAAGAAATCAAACAATAAATAAAGACTGAAGAGGAACTCTTGCTCACAGTAGAATTCTACATGAATACAATGGAAGTTTCAAACACCATGGTAAATATTGTTGATGTAAGAATCGTAAAACAAAGTTGCTAAATCTAGGGTTGAAATTTTTTAAGGATCAGAATATTTGGAAAATCTTTAAGAATCTACTCCCCAATCACCTACTACTTGCAAGGGAAAAACTGTAAATATACCTACCATATATAGAGAAAAAATGAAAATACATGGATTGAGTGATCAAAATTAATAACAATGAGGGGCAGGTGGACATCATGTGCTTATGGGTTCAATAAACTGATAATCTGACATCAGACAAACGCCGAACAAGGAAAATTTGACTAACAATATATTTTAAAGGATTGTATTCTTTAAAAGTGTTACTGTCAAAAAAGACAAATAAAAACTGAGTATTCCAGCTAAAAGGACACTAAATAGACACCGTAACTCAAAGCAATACATGAACCTAGACTGATCTTTGTACCATAGGAAAACATGCTATAAGAACATTACTGGATCAATTAACAAAATTGGAAATGCACACTGAAGTATTTAAGGTAAAAGGTCATAATGTATACAATTGATTTAGAAATGGTTCGGGAAAAATTTATATATGTAAGTTTATATACATATATTTACAAATGTATACATAGATGGCATGTGGTTAACAACTAAGGCAAAGTAGTAACAACAGAGGAATCTGGGCAAAGGGTAGGCAGATTTTTTTTTTTATAGTATACTTGTAACTTTCCTGCCAGTTTTGAGTTAAAACTTACAAATAAAAAATTAAAACAATTAAAGAAGTATAAATATGGCACATACCAGCAGTTCTCTATCTAGGAGAGGAAAAAAAGTTGGGAGATTCTTAGATTGCTAAAAAGAACTTGTGGAGAATTTGAATTTATTCTGAGAACACAGAACATGTATTACACAAAGAAATAAATATGAAGAAATTCTCTCTTGTTACTTGCGAAATATATAGAAATATCAGATAATTTATTTTTGCAGAGCATAAAGAAAACTAAAGAAACTTGTTATTCTCTAACAGATGATATTACTGCAATGTAATATGCCCAATTATATTTAACTAAGTTCAGAGCTGAGAAATCAGTCAGTAATAGACTGTTCAAATTGCTGGGCTGATTCTCTAACTTATTCTAGAATAATAATCTGGTTCATTAAAGGAAAATCTTTAGGTAAATAAAATTTAACAGAGTTTATTAGAAAAAGGAAAAATTCATGCATCACATGGCCCTCAGCACCAGAGAGTTTCAGGGAGCTACATCTAGCAGCATGAGCAGCAAGCTTTTATAGACTCACCAATAGAAGAAAAATAGAGACATCACCTGATGAATCTGAGTTTATTCAGGTATGATGTCATGAGATTGCTTCATTTGGGCATGGTCTGCTCTGTTGGGTGTGTGTAGACGGCATATTTACTTTAACAGGTGGAATGTTCTGGAGGGAAGTGCCTATCAATTTTGGGAAGCACTGTGCAGCAGTCTGGCTTCAGTGATCCACAAAGCATAAAGATATGTTAAGTCTCTAAGAATTTCAGAAGTGGGAAAAAATCCACTTGATTGTACTTAATTCGGTGTTTCATAAGTATTTAGCAAGGACTCATTTTTCTGGTAGTGGAGGTTGTGCTCTTTGATTAGATGGTGAGATGGTGTTTGGGGTGTTGAGGGGAAATATTGCCCTTCACAGTGGTTCTTCCTGGCCCAGGTTCTTATACCATCTTTTCCCTCAGTCTCCTCATAGGAAAGACTGGGAAGGTGGCTCTCTGCAGCTGAGGCCCACCCTGAAGGAGCTGGGAGCTGGAGGCGCTCTGTTGATTACAGTCCGCTGGCTACTTGTCCTGTAGCTGAGCAGTGAGTACTTCTTTGGGGAGGATGCTTCTCCTTTTGGTCACGTTTGTCTACACTGGTTTCTACCTTGCATAAAACACTTCAGAAATGATACCCTAAACCTTTAAGAGTAAGCAGCATCTCACTCATACCAAATATTAATTAATCTGCTAGAGGTAGAACACTGGAGTATAAGATTGCTACTCTCTGATGTAACTTCTATTCTTCTGTGCATGTACCTGATGGGTGGTCCTTATAATATAAGTTACTCAAGAACTACATTTACTTGAAATAGCTTTTACAAAGCATCAAAGTAGAAAGTTACTACTTTTGATGGTACCTCTTCTTTCCTAACATCCTCTTTCAATAAATCTTTACGTGTTTCACATCACAAACCCTCTGTGTTCCTAATATCTTACAGTTCAGGTAATGCATGGTGGTCTCAGTTTGGTATAATTAAATAAGCACTAGAATCAGTGACAAAGAAACATACCTGGATGTGTGTTACCCATGTTAACCACCTGTGGAAACATGAGGGAATTCAATAAATCAACTTATTTGTCAATGAAAATTGGTTGAGGTATTTCATATGAAATTATTTTTGCCCACTGAAAGTGCTCTAAAATACAGAGAATTTGATTGTCATTGTCATTATAATCCTCATCAAATATGACATTATTATTATATAAAAAATGGAATACAAATACATAGAATGTAGAATAGTTCAGACTTTATTTATTTACTTATTTAATAAATACTATTGTTTTTGGAGACAGAGTCCCACTTTGTCACCCTCCATAGAGTGCTGAGTCATCATAGCTCACAGCAACCTCAAACTCTTGGGCTCAAGTGATTCTTTTCTTGAGCCTTCCAAGTAGCTGGGACTACAGGCACCCACCACAATGCCTGCCTATTTTTTTTAGAGACAGGTCTGGCTCTAGTTCAGGCTGGTCTCGAAGTCCTGAGCTCAGGCAATCCACCCACTTCGGCCTCCCAGAATGCTAGGATTACAGGCGTGAGCCACAGAGCCTGGCCTACCAAATACTCCTTTTCAGCAATTGTGGTGGATCAGGCATGTTACATGTATAATATTGTGGTCCTCATATTATATAAAAGAGTACCAAGGTATCAGCAGCAAAAGGTTTAATAAGCCCTGTATATAATTTGTTATTGTTAGGAGAACGTTGACTTCAGGCACAGTAGTAACCTATTAAGTAAAGCTGATTATTAGTATTACAAATTTGTGCCAGGATACAAGCAAGAGAAGAAGAATTATCCATTGTTAAGTATTTCTCATTTGTGTCCTATACTCTCCTTTTTAACAGGGCACAAGCAGTGGCTCCTTTGAAAACGACTTGGCAGCCAATCCACCAAGTCTGCTTCCTCTCAAAGAAAACAAAGACCCAAAAGGTATGCTATATCCTAGAATTGTACCACAGAGACAATAAAAGTAAACTACAAGAGGAATCTACTTGGTTTCAGCTAAAAAGTGTTTTACTCAATCTCTATAACATTATTAGTAGAAAGGGTTGGGAAACAGATGGCAAAGAAATAAAAGAGAGAGTAATAGTTTTCTTAAAAAGATAGGGCTCAGTTAAAAACTTCCCAGGGTTCTTAAACATATGCATCACGTATTTCACTTGTCTAAAATGTTCTATCTATTCTGACACTGTTATATAACACAAAATAAATTAATAACATTTTTGGTATAGTTCAGCTCCTCATATTATCATCTCTTGGAGTTGCAGAGATGAGGGTATGGGGGTAGATAGGAAGACAAGAGGGAGGGAAATGAGAAAATAAGTCTGGTGCATTTTATTTCATTGACTGTCAGGAGATTTTACAACTTATTGGAGAAAGATACTTACACACAGTTTAAACTAAATGAATTATTTAATAAACAGATGCCAAGTGGAAATGTATAATTTATTGCTACTGTGCATAAACTAGTTTAAAGATTCACAGCTTTTTCTTGTTTGCTAGACTAAAATATTTTCACACACAACCTTGTGTATAACTGAGGGAAAAATGTAGCTACAGTCACAATCAATCACCTTTAGTTCAGCAAGTATTTATACAATGTGTAAATTTTCTTATGCATTTTGAGGGGTATGGGAATAAGTGAAGACATGGAATTTAAAGAAAGAAAATACTTAGGCACCAAAAGTTGTTTCCAGATTCATTTCTTTCATTACATATCACGTGCATTTTGCCCAGTTAAGCATATTTTGACCACATCTCTACAACTCTGGGGTATGGAATGCTTTACCCCACTTCTCAGCCCTGTTTCCTTCAATCCACAACTTGAGAGTATTTCCCCCATCTCAGCAGCTCCTGGGTAGATTCTTATATATGTGTTTAATAAAATCTTAATATAACATATCATGGGTGGGTAGCTATTGGCTTAGGTAAAAGTATTAATCAATAGTCTATGAGCTCCTAGAGCCTAGGGAAGATGCCTATTCTGCTCAAGAAATGGACAACATATTATTACTGAAATAGTAAACACTGTGAGAATTGAAAAAGGAAATTATAACAATATGAATATATGCAGAAAAATATGCAGAAAAATGATTTTTAAATTTTAGCATCCATCCCTCTGGGCCTCAGATTCTTCATCTCTAAGAAAAGTATTAATGAGAGAATTTACCTTGTAACATTGTCATAGGAAAGAAATGAGTTAAAACATAACAAATTAATTCAAAAAGTGGTCTGAAACTAGTTGATGAGTTAAAATGTAAAACAGAATGGCACTAAAATATGGCAGGCACTCAAAAAGTATGGTAGTGCGCGGCGCCTGTGGCTCAAAGGAGTAGGGTGCTGGCCCCATATACTGGAGGTTGCAGGTTCAAACCCAGCCCCAGTCGAAAACTGCAAAAAAAAAAAAAGTGTGTAGTAGTTGCACAAAGACAATGATGATATCATCAGTAAACTCTGGCAAAGTGGCCCAATGAAGAATTATTTGAATTGGTAGATGTTGAGATAATTTACAATTAAACTACAAGAGGAATCTCTTGTAGGTGTGATAGAGATTGAGTAAAACACTTTTTAGCTGAGACCAAGTATATTCCTTTTGTAGTTTACTTTTATTGTCTCTGTGGTACAATTCTAGGATATAGGATATCTTTTGGGTCTTTGTTTTCTTTGAGAGGACGCAGACTTGGTGGATTGGCTGTCAAGGCGTTTTCAAAGGAGCCACTGCTTGTGCCCTGTTAAAAAGGAGGGTATAGGACACAAATAGTAAATACTTAACAGTGGATAATTCTAGCCCCTATTCTGCCATAAGCTAAGTGTATTGCTTGAGTAAATTATTACATTTCCAGAATCTTAGAATCTCCATCTTTAAAATGACAGGTTTAGGAAATGGTTTTGTTAATGTTTCTTTCATTCTTTGGTCTCTTTTTTTTATGGTATATGTAGAAAGTTCCTGCATTGAATTTAACTCGTTTTTTGTTTATGTGTGGTTGGTTTTAAGGCAGAATATTTATCATCAGGAGTTTTTAAATTATCCTTTAAGGCAGGGTTAGGTTAAATAATAGAGCTGTTACCTAATATGGAGACCAATGATGAAACAAAACGGTAACAGTGAGAGGAAGAGCTTGTCCAGCTGATAAATTATCCCCCCAGCAGCAGGGAAAAATGGTAATTATTTGCTAACAATAGAAAATGTTGGTACAACTGTCACTGCTAGGGCCTGAACTAGTACTTTGTTAAATGAAGAGACAGCGGCCAGCTGACCTCAACATTTCCTTCCTGCAGATTGTCAATTCCCCCTTACAGGAGGAAATGTGTTCTTCTGGTGACTATAATATATTAGAGTAACAGTCATTCCAGATAATTATTATAATCTCCTTAAATCAATCAACTATTTGCCTTTTGTTTCTCTTTCTTCCTGGGTCTCCCTTCTTCCTTGTCTCTTTCAGAGCAGTAAAGGTCTCAGAAATGTACAAGCTTGCATTTAAAGAGCTACCCATTTCCACCTGGTCTACTGCTCCTTCATCTGATCCATTTTTCTCCTCTCACCAATAGTGGTGAACTTTCAGTTGCCTTTGACATCTTTTTCATATAGTTTCCTATAGCTAATCAATCTTTTTTTTTTTTTTTTTGGCCATGGCCAGGCTTGAACCTGTCAACTTTGGTATGTGGGGCCGGCACCCTACTCCTTGAGCCACAGGTGCTGCCCTAGCTAATCATTTTCTAAGACCTGATCATATCCTTTTGCGATGTCTCACATCCATTCCACATACACTTTTCTCTACTATAGCTATTGATCTTCAGTTTAGGTCACTGAGATGTCACTTACACATTTTGGCACTGATTCCAATTTAACTCAATTTAGTAAGCATTTACTGACTACCTAGTGTAAATGAGCCTACATATTAGCCAAAATAAGTTAACTGACAAATAGTAACAATATCATCCATCTATGCTTTCTACCAGGGTTCCTCAATGATTAAATGTTTTATCCAGAGGTCTTTAAAATAGGCTAATCGGGCACATTCCAATGGAGCACTTGGAAATGTGTCTTATACCCCTAAGGAACTATTTTTTAAATTTTTAACTTCATTTAATTTTAATTAGTTTTAACTTTAATGTAAATAGCTCTATGCAGGAAACAGCTGCTATAAAATAATGGATTTTATACAAGAGGAAGCTCACCAAGGAAAGTTGAAGTTACTAGCCCAATGTCTTATGGTTTACTTACTTGTGGATTACTTACTCCTCTAAGTAATCTTAAGCCTTGCTTTTCTTTCTAAACCCATAATCAACCCAATAACAAATTATAACTTTGAAATATATCCAATATCTGAAAAAAATCTCACCATTTCCACTGCTGTCGCCTTCCTCTGAGCCACTGTCTCCCCTCTCTGTTTCCATCCTTATTAAGGCATATAAGACCCTTTATGACCTGGCTCCTGGTGCTTTTCTGAGACCATCTTGCCAATTTTATACTTACTCCCACCCTGTGCTATCCCCACTCCTTGCTCAAGGCTCCTCCTTCCTCTTCCTCTAACACCTCAGACATATTACCACCTCAAGATCTGCCCCTGCTCCCGTCCACAGAGCCCCCATCCCAGACTTCTGCAGAATAAGTTTACTCAACCCATTCTCAAATATCCCTTATCAGAAAGAAATATGTAGAATTAATTGTATGTCTGCTCATTATCTGTCTATTATAAAATTATGTATTATTTGGAACAACCTTTTGTGAGAGTAATTGGCAAAATTCTACCCATATGGAGATGGAAATAGGCCACCTGAGAAAAACTAAAATGCCAAAGTGATGCCTTAGCATGAGGTCTGAATTCATACTACTCATGCCAAGATAAAACTTAATTTAAAAACTGGTACAAAAGCACTAAAATTACTTCAGTTCTAAAAGGGAAAACTTGGAATACCCTATAGAGACACTTTGAAATTAGAAGAAATCTTTACCAAGACTACTCCTGCTGAAGATGAGCTCACAGTCGGCATTTCCAAAGAACTCAAGGAAGGGAGAAATCATGAAGGACAGTGATCCAAAACCACAAATGGAAGGATGTATATCCGAGAACCAATGATCACAGAAAAATGTGTACGGGACTTGGAAAGGTTTGATTCCATTCTGAAATATAGACAATAGTAGTAGTTACCAGTGCTGGGGTAGCACAAAAGAGGAAAATCGACCCTGCAAGAGTGTGAGGCAGGGCTGGAGATGAAATTGTTCAGGCTGAAATGAATGAGAAAAGAATATGAAAAAAGAAAAAAATAACATATACGTTAGACAACAAGGGTATCTCACTCTATATGAGTAGGCAATAGGTAATTTATTTACTTATTTAAAAGCTCTGAGAATTCGTTTGGTTTAAATTAGGCTCCTTAAAGAACCCGGTATTAGTCAACATTCACTGGAGAAACAAGAACAATAGAATGTATGTATAAAAACATACAATGTGTGTATGTACATATGTAAAGATATATAAAAAGATACATATATATAGAGAAGATACATATATTCAGAAAAGATACATATATACATATATAGGTGTGTGTGTAATATATATGTAGAGAGAGAGAGATCCTGCAATTTGAATCTAAAAGTAGTTTGAAGTCAGAGTTCCTTTTTCCTCTGGGGACTTAGTATTTTTCTCTTAAGGCCTTCAACAGATTGGCTGAGACTCACCCACATTATGGAGGGTAATTGGCTTTGCTTAAAGTTTACTGATTTAAATGTCAGTTTCACATAAAAAATAATACTGGCTCAGGGATGTCTGACTAGTGTTTAACCAACTATCTGGGTAACATAGACTAGCCAAGTTGACACATCACAGACTCACAAATTAACCACACAGGCTCCAATATGGAGCCTATTTTTGAGATATATTACTAAATGCAAGGCAGCAATCCAGGGTGCAATGTCCTGTGAATTTAGCAAGTACGCAGCCTTAGGAATATGATATTTTAATATATTTCTCTTGAGATTTCCATTACATATCTAGAGAAAAACACAAGATATCTCAATGTGGACATATTGTTATGAATGTGGGTACTTATTTAGCCTGCAGTGATTGTTTCTTTTTGAAAAGTTGTATCATCTGTCTCCTAATTTGTTTGCATGACCTAATATCACTCTCTAATTAAGACATAAATCAGAATGACATTTGAAAAGAGATTGAAATAAATTATATTTGTAAATATGACTATAATATTTGTATGAGCTGCTCTCCTGTCTTCCTCTTTCCCCTATAAGAAAATAAATCATGTGAAAAAGGATATCCCCACCTATGTTTCACATCATCCTCATTCTTTTTCTAACTTGATTCCTTCATTACAAAACAATCCACAAACATAATAAATAAAACATTTCTTAAGAAAAGTGGAGTAGAAATCCTTAAGACTTATTTGGAAGTTGCCATTTTGTGGTTCTTATCTTCTTTTGTATGAACTTTTAGCATCTCAGTATTTATAGCGTTGCCAAGAAGAAAGTAAATGCATCTAGGTCTTCCTATGCATCAGAGTGCCCTCTGTCCAGTTTTCATGTGTCAAAAAGCAAAAGCACCTGTACTACACAAATAATAAAGATGAATGCAGGGGATCAATATTTTATGATAACCTAAACACACTCAAATAAGCTATTTTGAATTCCTCCAAGACAACCAAAGACTTTATTCAGATGCAGAAAACACAAAAGATGAGAGATTTTTCCTGCCCAAACTATTATTTTTAATAATAACATTTTGAGCAATGACCACAGTAGGCACCATCTCCCAAGGCACTCATAACAAAAAGTGAAAGTAGAAAGTTTTAGTCTATGCCATCATGGAGATTTTAGTCTAGGAAACCGCTTTTAACAAGGAAAATAAAGGCAGTAGAGGAAGACCTTCAAGGTGCTAGAAATGGAATTAATCTTGTAGGTGACTTTTCACCACAAGCACTGTGGCTCAGAGAGGTACGTTCTCTAAAGATAAGAGAGCTTAGGAAGTGTTCATAATTGCTTTATTCCTTAAGGTAGATTCTTAGCTCAGACAAATCATCACTATTGTGTTTGAATATTCCATTTCTCTATAGGACACAACACTA
Source organism: Arctocebus calabarensis (assembly GCA_963573935.1). Taxonomy (NCBI): domain Eukaryota; kingdom Metazoa; phylum Chordata; class Mammalia; order Primates; family Lorisidae; genus Arctocebus; species Arctocebus calabarensis. The sequence continues at coordinate 8,871 of CAUYON010068390.1, read as the reverse complement.
TAAAGCCTCCTTCTGGAGAATTAAATTATTGGCATGCCAGGAGATATTTTTCCTGCCCTGGTTGAAATGCTGCATTTGCTCTCTAGCAGAATCTGCATGGTGTTATATCCGTGTACTTTACTCTGCCTGCCTTCCACTGGGTGTTTGCTGCCTGTGTTTGTCCTTCACCCAGATTCTTGTCCCCTTTTGTTCTTATATGCTCGTGTATGTTGTTAACACTCTCTTATCTTAGTGTTTGACATTTTGGATGTCACAGCCTATGTCTATCAGCTTTGTTTCAGCTCACCACCCCTTCCTAAACTAGCATAACTTCTTAAAGATATTCTGAAAAACACACCACGCCTAGAATAACAAATCTGACTTATCTCCATGTTCTCTTAGGTCTGTATCAACCAAAGCTTAGTAGGTGACATACAGAATAGACCTATAAAAATTTTCAATTTTATATTACCTACTCAATGTATTTTTCTTGGAAAAGACAAAAGAATTATATTTCTACAACATTTAATATTTTCCCAAACAGTAACTAACAAATAGTTTGGTAAATGTCATATTTTATAGCTTGCTTCTAAGGTCAGAAATAAAAACTATGTTTATGAAATTCTTAAATTAACCATACAGAGTTTTGTTACAATTAAGGTGAATGGTGGGCTTCCAGTACTCTGTGGGATAAAAATGGCTACCTATGTGTTAATCGCTTCATACATCCTCATGAAAGCACCACAAAAGTGCAAAGAGAATGAAAAACAGCAAAAATTCATGCCTAACCAAGTGTAGAAAGCATCATGATTACATGATACCTGAAACCAACGGAGCTGGGTCCAACAGGGCCCCATTAGCAGGAAGAATTGGGGAAATGTGCCCCAGAAGTAGCATGTGTAGAGAAAGGGACATGTCGTCATTTTTGGGATTAACACTGGGCTTTTTTGGTGTTCCCACATGCTTGTGTTGTGGTCCTGTTTTGTCCTGTTTCTAATGGTCACAGAGATACCATTTCTGCATGTGTCCTTATCCTTACTGTAATCTTACATTTATTATGAAATAATTATTATATTCATCACCAGGCATTTATCCAGATTTTCTCTAATGGTCCCCAGAAGTTCTGGTGAAATTTGGACAAATTCACTATTTAGGGGGTCCTAAAGACCTACCACCTAGATTTTTAGAAATAATCAATATAATAATTTTAAATAATATATATTCTTAAATCCTTTGATGGAGCTTAATTCTCTACACCTTTGGCTATGGGCTGTACTTCATGACTCATTTCTAATGAATACAATAGAAATCGGGGCATGTCATTTTCAAGATTTAGTTATGAAAAGACTGCAGCTTCTGTCCTAATCTCAGACTGCCTCTCCCTCTCTTCCCCTCTTCCTCTGATCATTTGCCCTGGGGCTGTCAGCTACCCTGTCAGAAGCCCCATCCTGTGGTTAGCAACAGAGGACCCCCATGCAGTCAGCCTGTCTACTGACAACCACCCGAGTAAAATTGGAAGGGCGGCCCAGTGGTGTACCAGATAACTACAGTACAGGTAGATCCTACAGCAGAACCTCATGAGAGCCCTAGGCCAGAAGCACCAGCCTTGCAGTTCCAGGATTCCTGACCAACTGAAACTGTGACGGAATAATGTTTGTTGTATTGAGACATCAAATTTGAGGGTAATCTCTTAAAGCCTTAGAAAACTCAAATAGTTACTACAGAGAAAAAATTTTAAATAAAACTAAAGAAATATAGCAATAGCTAATGTAGGCTAAGGAAACACGAAAAACAAATGCAATGTATAAAACTCAATTTGGTGACACAGATATGTTTTGAAAATAACGTGGAATAGAGATGGTATTAGGAACTATTTCTCCATTGTGATAATATTATGGTGGTTATGTGTCAGGATGTCCACATTTTTGAGACACACAAGTTGAAGTGTTCAGGAGTTAAGTGACATAGCTGTCAGATGATTCTACCTCTAAATTTTACCCCCTAATAAAAAAAAACCACACACACCCACACACACACTCACAAAGCAAATATGGAAATCTATATACACACACGCACACACACACCCACAAAACAAATATGGAAATAACTTAATAATTACTTAAGCTAAGTTAGTGGGTATATGGGATTTTATTCTTTTACTCTCCAGAAATTCAAACATTTCTCTAGGTTTCAATTTTTTCATAATAAACAAGTGCAGGAAAATTACATAAAGGTGCCATGCAAAAAAATTTGAGTGTGTGAACAAAGGCTCTTAGAACTTGTCAAATTCTTTCAACCAGTAATTCCTCTCCTTGAAATGTAACCCAAGAAAATAATCAGAGATGTGGAAATTTATTTCAATGCTATTATTATACAATTTCAAAAATTTAGAAACGTGTAAATTCACAAGGTAGAGAATGAATACATAAATTACAACATAGTTACATGGGAGTATATTTTACTATGATTAAAAATAATGTTTTAAACATTTAATAAGACAAGTAATTGGTCACTTTAATGTTGACAGAAAGCAAGACTTTCAAATTATGCAAGTTATATATTTATATTTACTTTTTACTTATTTCTGAAAGAAAATACAACATAATTGAATTGCTATAAACATTCAATGTCCTTATGGTAAAATGATTTTTGTTCTGGGTAGGTTCCTGGGAATGGGATTACAGTATCAAATGGAACCTCTATTTTTAGCTCTGTGATGACTTTCCATATATCTTTCCAAAGGGGCTCTATTAGTTTGCAATACCACCATTCCCCTTCTCCACACCCAAGCCAGCATCTGCATCTTTAGGACTTCATGATATGGGTTATTCTTGCTGGGGTTAGGTGATATCTCAAGGTGTTTTATTTTTTTAAGGTGGTTTTTATTTGCATTTCTCTGACAAATAGGGACAACTGAGCATTTTTTCATGTGTTTCTTAGCTACTCATCTGTTTTCTTCGGAGAAGGTTCTGTTCATGTCTCTTACCCAGTGACATATGGGGTTAGCAGCTCAATTCATAATTGAAAAGATTGGATCAACCCAAGTGCCCATCAACCCATGAATAGATAAATAAACTGTGATATATATCTGCCATGGAATACTATTCAGCCATAAAGAAAGATGGAGACTTCACATTTTTTGTATATACATGGAAAGATTTAGAGACCATCCTCCTAAGTAAAATATCACAAGAATGGAAAAGCAAGTATCCAACGTGCTCTATAGTAATATGGAACTAGTAGATGAACAACCACCTCCACAGATGGAGAAAAACACATTACCATTCAAGAAGGGGGAGGGGTGGTGGTAAGCGCTCGCCTATCGGGTACAGTGTAGGGGTAGAAGGCACACTTTCTGGTGAAAGACTCAATTGCAATTTGGACTTTACCTAACAAATGCAAACAATGTAACCTAATTGTATGAACCCTTATATTCATCTGAAATTAAAACAAGAAACCACAACATAAAATGTTAACGGATTTATCCTTGTGGTTAATAGAATCATAAAGGGTACACAGTAATCTTTGTGCATTTCAACACTTTTTTTCTAAAATAAGTGCAGATTCTTTTTTTTAAAATTGAGATAGTTTATAAATGTATACAATAGATCATAACTGTATACATTTATGGGGAATGAAGTGATGATTTCATATACAATGTGGAATAAACCATTAGCTTAAATGATTAGCATAGCTATCATCTCACTTATTTTTTGTGGCAAGACATTTCTAATTTACTCTTAGTTGTTCTGGAATGTACCCTTACGTTGTGCACATTAGGAGTGATCCCATCAAATGCCCTCCTCCTCCCTCCACTTGCTCTCATATGAGCTTTTAATATAATTATATAATGTTAAGCTTAAATTGACAATTTTTTGATTACAGAAGTAATCTGGTGGTACCCGTAGCTCAGTGGGTAGGGTGCTGGCGTCACAGCTCATAGCAATCTCAAACTCTTGGGTTTAAGCTACTCCCTTGCCTCAGCCTCCCAGGTAGGTGGGACTACTTGTGTCCAACATAACACCAATTTTTTTATTGTTGTTGCAGTTGTCATTGCTGTTTAGCTGGCCTAGGCTGAGTTCAAACCCACCAACTTCAGTGTGTGTGGTCAGCACCCTACCCACTGAGCTACGGGTACCACCAGATTACTTCTGTAATCAAAAAATTATCAATTTAAGCTTAACATTATATAATTATATTAAAAGCTCATATGAGAGCCAGTGGAGGGAGGTGGGAGGGCATTTGATGGGATCACTCCTAATGTGCACAACGTAAGGGTACATTCCAGAACAACTAAGAGTAAATTAGAAATGTCTTGTCACAAAAAAATAAGTGAGGTGATAGCTATGCTAATCATTTAAGCTAATGGTTTATTCCACATTGTATATGAAATCATCACATCATTCCCCATAAATGTATACAGTTATGATTTAATAAAAATTAAATTTAAAAAGTTCATATGTGTTGTAAAGTCTTTAAGTTTTTATAATGAAAACACTTTGAGGAAGACTTATGGCAGAGCACCCAGGTACACTATAACATATAAAATATAAATCAGTCCTTTCACTTTTTTCACTGTTTTGGCATAGGGCTTACCACATTACAATTCAATATTTATTGGCATTTGACAATTCAGTTTAATTTTCATGATAATTTATATTTTGTATCAGTGCAGTGACTTTTTCTTGCATTGCCATAACAGACCTAAATTTATTGGTAACACTTTTGCCCTTGTAACTGTCTTTAGCTCTTTCTTCATTCAAGAGGAATTTGCTATCTTTGCATGATTCATTAGTCTGAGACACTGCGGCTCAGATACCCTTGAATACTTCAGTCTGCTACTTGTCATCTAAACTGGGATTTTGATCACTTTTCAAGTAAAAAATTTTGTTTTATTATTTCTTTCTTTTATAACCTAGCTATAATGGATCAATCTTATATAACACGAACTTTGAGTGATTTTTTTTTAGAGCTTTTTAAACTCAATCTTTTATCAGTTTTCTGTGCTTAAATAAAATGCCTTTGAATGATGGGGGCAAACTAAGTTATTTTATAAATCACCAAAAATGCTGGTTTAGTTCATGGACACCTTGTTTAATGACAGGTTTTCTCCAGGGTAAGAAAATATGTATAAGCTTTAAAAGAATTGGTACAAAGGTTGGATCCAGGTAAATTGAAGCCAGCTCCTACTTGCAAATTCTCAGTTATTCAGAATATATTTGGGGAAATTCATTTAATGTGTTGAACAAATATAGGTTGAAGTTTCAGCAGCAACAGGCTGTTAGTCTGTTTCTGTTCCAAAGTTTACGTAGTGTTTCCTACCTCCCCATGTATCCATATCTGTGTTGTCTGTTGCAGACACAAAGATGACTAATAATTCTGGCCTTCAAGGAGTTATATACTAATGCAGAACATGGGCACATAAACCTATGTTGCCAATTTTATTACAATTATGAAAAGAAATTATGCACAGGTTAAATGAGAAAAGAGAGGAACAAATCATATTTAAACCCAGAAGTTCACCTATATTTCAGAACTATAAAAATATCCTTCCTTAGGGGCGGCGCCTGTGGCTCAAAGGGGTAGAGCACCAGCCCCATATGCCAGAGGTGGCGGGTTCAAACCCATCCCCGGCCAAAAAAAAAAAAAATATATATATATATATATATTCCTTCCTTAGATTGTATTGCATACTCGCCTTCATTAATAATAAAACCAGATTGTTCTTTTAGACACCACTATGCACTGAATTTCATTTCTTTGATAAAATACAATTATTTTAATCACCATCACCACTAAGGAACTAGGTTCAAGAATGTTGTAAGTGCAACCTACCTTAGTAAAAGACTGGAAAAGATATAATTTCACTTAACATAATTATAATTAAACTCTTTTTCCTCTTGCAGACTACTGCCCTTTTTATTTAGAGCAGGGGTGGTTCTGTATATGCTTTTCAAACCAAACAAATTTTCTTTTCAGATTTTGATTCTTGTATCACTTTGGTCTGAAGCTGGAACATACTTTATCTTTTATTCAGAGTCATAAAGATTTTGGATCATGGCATGGACAACATTTCCACCAGACTTGGTAGCACATCATGTACTAATTTTTTCTCATGAAAACTAACTTATTTGGTTTTGATAATTACTCTGCATTTGAAAACCTAAGAACAACTTTTCATATATTGTAAAACCACTTTGAATTTATATATTGTTCTGATTTGTAGAATATCAGCCAGTGTGGCACAGGTTGACATCTGTACGAACCTGCTGTTGAATTTTGTTTTGGAAGCACGTGCACTTCTACATACAGAGATGATGATAAGTAATCCTTTGAAAATGACAGTGGTATTTTTATATGATTATCTTATTTCTCATTAAATTACTAATCCAACCAACATGGGATTAGCAGGGTTTGCCACATTTTAAACAGATGTTTCTTTTTTTGTAAGCCAGAGTTAGATGCTCTATTTGTTATTTCAAGCTGTTCCATTTTCGTGATTGCTTTATAGGAATACACAGCTCCTATACATTTTAAGTGCCTCAACCTCCTTACTTTGTTTCCTTCTATAGTGATCCAATCTTTAGCATTTCATGCTAATTAATATATTTTTACAACTTCAACTATAATGTCTTTATTCAGTTTGGAGAATAATCAGCACCTCTAACCCACTATCTATGAGAACCTAGAATATTCAACACAATAGCAAGGTACTTAGAAAACATTTCTTCAATCGTGACTCTATTTGACAATAAATTCATTGCATTTTTAAATGATGAAATATATAAAGCTACTTGGCATATATTGGTTACTAAGAAATATTAGTTTCTCCTATCATTAATTATAAAAGTGGTAAGAGTCAGTGGTCTTCAAAGTGAAGTATAGGTGCTTGGGGGATGCAGTGAAAAGAGGTTCCACTGGTTTAGAAGGTTCACAATTTTCAGATGCTATTTCTTATTGTTACACTCTCTTAAGGTGGCAATTTATATATATCTCATATTATACACAAAATATTTATATCAATTTATGATAGTTTAATTTTCCTGATGGCATATAGTCAGAAAACTTTGGAATCTACTACATTAATGGACTTTTCTCATTTTCAGTCCCTTACATACTGTCTCATGATTTTGTGGTACTTGACTATTGCTAAGGGATATTTTAATGTGTTTCTAAAAAGAACAGTGAAGGGCTTGGGAACTCAGAAAGCGAAATCCTATAGTAGAGTGATGATAAACATGTGGACATGTGGATAGATCAATGAAAAATCATTCTCATAAGACTTTCGGCTTAACATCCAATTAACAAAAGCTCGAAACATTTATGGTTTTCTTCAGTCCTACATCAGCTATTTGAGCATTCTATGTAAACCTGTTTACAATGCCCCTACCTTTTACTTCATCCTAAAAAGTAATATAGCTGAATACAACTTTATTATAGTATGCTAACAATGTTATTGCACATTAAGAGAAATACATAACTATTAAAAATAAAATAATTTGCAGCCAATAATACCTAAACTAGTCTCACTCACACCAATCCAGATACTCATTCTAGTCTGAGTAATTAACACTACCTGTCCATTGCGCTTGATGGTAAGAAAGCAGGTGTGATCAGGGAACACGGGTGTATCAGATATTTTGCTCCCCCATGTTACCTAGTAGCTCTAAGTCCCTGAGCAAATAACACATTCTCTGAGTCTTAGATTTTGCAGCAACCTGGAGAGTCATGAGGATTTGATACTTTGTTGGGGACGCACTCTATGTTAAGCGCGTAGTAAGCACTCAATAAACTAGAGCTAGTAGCTGCTGTATCTGTTTGTGTTCGCGTTTCCACTTGGTCGGACAAACTTTCAGCTAATACTGCTGCCATGAGTCCAGTCTTCATAAACCTTCCTATGCTGTCCCATCTCTCTTCTGTGTGAAAGCTTGGATTTATGACTGTGGCAAAGCAGGAAATTAATTTCAGATCCAATTTTGCAGTCTCCAATATTCCTTTCTTCAGGTATCTTAAATGTTGATTTTCTACACTGATGTTCATACACCACATATGAGGAAACGATCTGGCGTCTATCTCCAAAATTGTTGCTAGATCTCAGGGCTCACAGCTAATATTAAGAGTCCTCACAACTCATTTCTCCCAGTTTCTGAATTCTTTGAACTTTGTCTAAGGTGGATACACATATCAACCTTTCTCATTCTCCTTTCAAAATGAAATTTCCTTTCAGCTTTCTTCTCTGCCCAAAGCAGGAAATAACTCTCCTGTTCCCCAGCAGTCCTCACTATGTTTTCAAAATATTAGGAGGTGGTGTCTGCTATTTGGAATCATTTTGGCTTATTATAAGGGCTCACACTGTACTTCATTAGCAAGGCTGCTGTGAAATCATGGAACATTTTGGTGAAAATTACAAGAGATTTAGACTTGTTTCTTGCTGAAAATATGCAAAGCCCTTCAGGGAAAATACAAGCAGATGGCGTTTGTGACATTTATTGTTTTTCCTATGTATCTGTAAACAAACACTATAAATTAAGAGCTTCAGAATGATCTTTAGGAAATTTAGAAGCAAATTAATATATTAACTGATATCAAATTAAAGTTGAAAAACTGTGATATCTATTTCCATATTACCAGTGAATGTCTTTCTCGTATGTACTCTGTTTTTTTTTTTCTTTTTTTTTTTGAGACAGAGCCTCAAGCTGTCACCCTGGATACAGTGCTGTGGCATCACAACTCACAGCAACCTCCAATTCCTGGGCTTGAGTGAGTCTCCTGCCTCTGCCTCCCAAGTAGCTGGGACTACAGGCACCCACCACAACGCCCAGCCATTTTTTGGTTGCAGCCGTCATTGTTGTTTGGTGGGCCCGGGCTGGATTCGAACCCGCCAGCTCAGGT
>CAUYON010068388.1:0-18229 GCA_963573935.1 Arctocebus calabarensis | reverse complement strand
GTAGATATACCATGTTGCATTCCCAGCAATGAATGAGAGTTCCACATCCTTGTCAGCATTTTATGTTTTAGCTTTTATAAAGATATTTCTGATTGTATATGAAGCACATTGTGCCCTATGATTGCACCAATGTACACAATTATGATTCAATAAAATTATTAAAAAAAATTTAAAGCTTTAAAATACTAAAAAAAAAAGATAGGTCTGTAGTGGTTTCTCATTTTAATTTTGCATGACCTAATGACCTAAAATATTCCACATCTTTTCATATGCATGCTTGCCACCAGTATATGTTCTTCAGTGAGATAATGGTTTATGTATTTTTCCCATAATTTAATTGAGCTGTTATTATCTTATAGAGTTTTAAGGGTTCTTTGTATATGTTAGATGCAAGTATTTATCAGTATTTTCTCCAAGACTGTGACTTGTATTCTTATTATTTTAACTGTGCTTTGCAAAGTGGAAGTGTTTTATTTTAACGAAATCCAACTGATCAATTTTTTTAGTGGATCGGCCAGTTGGTATAGTATCCAAAAGCTGATTGCCAAACCTGAGGTCACTTAGATTTTCACTATGCCATCTTCTAGAGATTTTCTTGGTTTATGTTTTACATTCTGTCTGTTATCTAGATTGTATGTTTTTAATGTCATTAATTTCTGTTCTGAACTTATTTCCCTCATTTCTTTTTTTTTTTTTTGCTTTAATTTATAGTTCCTTTTCTAAGCTATTAAGGCGGACTCAGACAATAGATTTTTAAACCTTAATTTCTAATATATATATATATATATAAGATGATAAATTTACTTTTATGACAGAATTAGCTTAATCTTAGAACTTGACATATTATAGTTTCATAAACATTCGGTTTAAAATAACTTATTGTTTTCATTAAGATTCATTAACTCACAGATTGTTTAGAAGTTTATTGTTTTATTTAAAAATATTTGGGGATTTGTTAAGTTCACTGTTCTTACTCCTGCTACTGTGATAAGAAGGCATCAGTGATTTCAAGCCTTTGGAATTTTTTTATCTTGGCCCACGATATGGTTTATTATGATCAATTTCCATATCTGCAAGAAAAAATGTTTTGCCATCATTTTGTACACCATCAATGTGGTAAAGATGTTTGTATGCATACAGATATGATTGTGTAGCAGTTTGTTATTCATTGTGGTGTTCACATGTTCTTTAATCTTATGAATTTATATCTGCTTATCTGGAGTTACCAAGAATAGTGTTTTAAAATCACCTGTTTTGACTGTATCTATTTCTTCTTCCATTTCTGTCAGTTTTTTTTCTATATGTGTTTTAAAGTCATACTAAAGTATCACAAGAATCAAAAAGCAAATATCCAATGTATTCAATACTAATACGGTGCCTGGAGATGATCTTATACTTACCCATGTCAGGGAAAAACTCGATTCAATTCGAGATTGGGGGGAGGGGGAGGATGAGAGAAGGGGGAGGGCTGAGGGGATGGGTGTCCTCCCGCTAAATGGACACAATGTAATGGTATTGACACATCTTTTATGTGGGGGACACAAATACCAGAGGGACTCTACCTAACATATGAAATATTGTAACCTGACTGTTTTTACCCTCAGATTAACCAGAAATGAAGAAAAGAAATATTGTATTTATCTGGTAAATTGAATATTTTATCATTCTGAGATGCTCTTCCTCATGTCTAGTCAGTTTTTATTTAAAATCTTATTTGTCTCATATTAGCATAGCTACATAAACTTTATTTTGCTTAGTGTTTCTATGTTATATATAATGCTATCTTTTTTTATAAATAGCCTACTCTAATATTTAACTTGTATCTCTCGTAAGCAGTACGTAAGTGGATTTACATTTACTGTAATTATACATAGCTATAAATATCTTTTTTCAAATTTCCTGTTACTATGAGGGTGCATACAATTAGGTTATGTTGTTTGCATCTGTAAGGTAAAATCTAAACTGTAGCTGCACCCTTCACCCAGGAAGTGCGCCATACGTCCACACATTGTTACCACCTGGCCAGGAACCTGCTGACCCTTCTCTCCCTGCCCGCTTCTTGGATTTCATTGAGATTTTCTGGCATGTGAGCACGTTTTTGTTAATCTAAAAGTTTGACATTAGTATTGAGTACATGTGATGCTTGTTTTTCCATTCTTGTCATACTTAGGAGAGTGCTTCCCAAATCCATCCAAGTTGTAACAAAGGATACAAAATATCCATCTTTTTATGGCTAAATAGTATTTCATGGTATCCATATACCACAGTGTATTAATCTATTCATGTGTTGAAGGAGTCTATGTTTGTTTGCACATTTCTGCAATTGTAAATTCAGGTGCACTTGACCTTATGGTACAATGATTGTTTTCCTTTGGGGTAGAAACCTAGTAATGAAATAGCAGAATCAAGTGGAACGTCTACTTTTAGTTCTTTGAGGACTCTCTGTACTTCGTTCTATGAAAGCTGCACCAACAGTGCAGGAGCACTCCCTTCTGACACCCTTCCCACATCTGTTGGTTTGGGACCCTGTGTTATAGCCCATTCTCACTGGAGTTAGGTGATATCCAAAGTGGTTTTGATTTAAATGTCTCTAATAATTAGAGATGATGAGCATAGCCTCATGAATTTGTTGGCCATTTGTCCTCATGAGAAAGGATTCTGTTCATGTTTATTACTGTTTTTATTTTTATTTTATTTATTATTTATTTATTTATTTAGTTTTATTTTTCTGAGATAGAGTCTCAAGCTGTTGTCCTGGGTAGAGTGCTGTGACATCCTCCTAACTCACAGTAGCCTCCAACTCTTGGGCTCAAGTGATCCTCTTGCTTCAGTTTTTCTATTTTTAATAGATATGGGGTCTTGCTTTTGCTCAGGCTGATCTTGAACTCATGAGCTCAAGCTATCTACCCCCCCCCACCAGGCCTCCCAGAGTGCTAGGATTACAGATGTGAACCATCATGCCCAGCCCTTACTCAGTTTTTAATGGGAACATTTTTTACTCCTGACTTATATAAGGACCCCTGAATGATCCCTTTGATTATTTTGAATTTGGTCCCAAGGAGGGAATATTTGTTATGGTTTTCTGTGGTTTATTACAGACATAATAATATACTAATATAATATATTCTAGGTATTCCAGTGAAAAACCTAAACTTCACCCCAGGAGCCTACTTAAATCCTGTCAATCAGGTTGCTATTTTTTGGTGACTATAAAACAACAAAATCTTAATAATGTTTTACTATATATTTTCATTGTATTTATGAACCCTTCACAAGTCATGCATAAACACTAATGGAAACAAAGTTATTTATTAGCATTTATTTTACCTATTTTAATTGTCCTTTAATAAATGTCATTATAGGGTGGCGCCTGTGGCTCAGCAAGTAGGGCACTGTCCCCTTATACTGAGGGTGGCAGGTTCAAACCTAGCCTGAACTGCAACAACAACAACAATAATAGCCGGGTGTTGTGGCGGGCCCCTGTAGTCCCAGGTATTCAGGAGGCTGAGGCAACAGAATCACCTAAGCCCAAGAGCTGGAGGTTGTTGTGAGCTGTGTGACGCCATGGCACTCTAGCGAAGGCCATAGAGTCAAACTCTTGTCTCTACAAAAAAAAAAAAAAGTTTAATAAATGTCATTATATTAAATATTCATGATATCTAGCAACTGGTCTAAAAATAGGATTTGGTAAAATACTAATATCATTTTCCAAAAAATAAAAACGTATTCAAATGTAATATTTCAGGAGTGCCCAAATATTTTTCTTCTCTGCAGCATAATGAAAGAATAAGGTTTTACTTGGGCCATACATTAAATACAGGAACACTAACAACAACTGATGAGCAAAAAAAAAAAAAAAGTTCATGCATACATTTCTCAATATCTGACACCACAGATAAACAAAACAGTTCTGAGATAGTCACCATGCAGCCTCTGCAGGCTGGACACCCCTGCAAGCTACTTCATGGTTGCTTGCAGATACTTGAAATGCCTGAAAAAATAATACAGAAACATTATGGACTGACCTACAGGTTGAATGCAAGAGATTCAACTGAAGTCTGACCATTAAGTTTGTGAATCCATCCTAGAAAAAGTGCTGCATACCTCATTGCTGAATATCACTATACTTGTCTTCTCCTGGGGAAGCTAAGGACCAACTCCAATGCCTAGTCCAACCTTCAAAGTAATTTTGAAACTCTTTTTCTGGAATGACCATCAGAACTGTCATCATATTACCCTCGATGTCCTTAATGCCATCAAAATGTCTTCCTTTCAATATTTCCTTTATCTTCAGGTAAAGAATAAAGTCACTGGGGGCCAGATTAGGGCAGAAGGATGGGGGTTCCAGTTTAGGTATCTGTTCACAGGCTAAACACTCCCTTGCAAACAGTGCCTTGTGAGCTAATGCATTGTGGCGATGCAAGAGTCACACCTTTCTCATGCCAAGATTCAGTTAAGATTTTCCTCATGGTTTTTCTACTAATATAATTTGGTCTGTTGTGCTTCTCACAGTCAGCCAACAATTTTGATGCACAATTCAATTTTTACAATGTTTTCATCAGTTCTGCTCATCAATGGCAATCCTGACCTGCTGCAAAATTCTTGTTGCTGCACATAAAAACACACAATAATAAGGAACACCACTCATCAAGATCCGGCCTCACGCTGACCTTAACACAGCTTGAGACACTAATATGCCAAGGTTATGAAACCTTACCAAGTTGTTTGTACAGTGCTGCCAACATAAGCACACAGTGGCAAGTTCACAAACTTAACGGTTGCACCGTATATTCTGGTCTCACCATGGTGTTAAGTTTAATCATTAGGCCCGTATACACCGGTAAGGAACGATGGTCTTTTGGAGGTTTTTTCCTATGTTATGTTACATTCAACTGTGATGCCAGTTTTTCCAGGGGTACCTCGTCCATGCCAAAGAGCAGACTGTATGATAAAAAGTCTCCAAAGGTGAGGCTCAGATCCAAAGACCACAAAGTTGTATTCATTGATATCAAAACATTACCCACCATTGTAAAGCCAAAGAAGGAGGTCTTTTAATTAATGAGCATTAAAAAATGTTCTCAAAGCATTTGACTTACATTAAAATTTTATAGCCATGCTTATTTGGGAATGAAATTACTTTTTCAGAATAGGACAAGGGAATTCAAGAAAACCTGATTTACATCTAAGGATGAAAATTTCCCTCCCTTTTATGTATGGCGTTTATGCCATCAATAAATGTTTATTGACCTGATGACCACTTAACTGGTAACAGATTTGAACTATCTCATTTGTCATTGGAAGATGTTTTAGATATTGATTAAACAGGAGGTGTCACAAAGTTCTTTGAAGATGTTTTGTTTTGTTGAATTAAAAAATAAATGTCAGTGTATTGCATAAAGTAGCAAATTGGATTTTTTACTAAACTTGTAGTGATTTTTGGTGTAAGAGTGATCAGGCTATGGCTAATATATTTTATAATAGGTGACTTATTTTGTTTACAAAAATTTAGATTATTATGAGTGATATAAATTTTGCAAGAAGATAAGGCTGAACTTAAGGTGTCAAAAAGCAAAGTCTTTTTAAAAGCTAAAATTATTTGTCGATATTGGTTGTAAATCAGTCTATAGCTAGTGACTTTATTGTCTGGTGTTTTAAAAATTCTTAGTTAGAAAAAAAACCCAAACATCTGTAAAAACCAAAAGAGAAGCTTTAGAAATGCCACAGATTTGAAGCTTTCAAAATATTTTCTGATCTCAGCTGTATGGGGGAGGGGACATAATTACAGACACCAAGTACAGAAGTGAAAATGCCTGTCAAGGTCAGTTTGGACGGCGTAACAAATTAAATAGAGTAGGAGCCTTAAACCACAAACATTTATTTCTCAGTTCTGGAAGCTAGGACATCCAGATTAAGGTACTAGATGATTCAGTGTCTGGTGAGGACCAGTTTCCTGGTTTAGAAGGACACTAATCCCATCCACGAGGCTCCCAACCTCATCACCTAATTACCTCCTGAAGACTCCAAGTACTAACACCATCTCATTGGGGTGAGGTTTCCAACATACGATTTTGGGGTGAGGGAGCAGGATGGGGGACGGTACCAACATTCAGTCCATAATAACACCTGAGATGTTGGTTGTTCTCGGATTGGTCTCCATGAGTGTGTTTATATTAATTTATGCTCACTCAGGAGGAGGGGCTGTTTTTTCTACTCAAAATTTGCATCTATTATTTTTTACAATTTATTTCAAATTAGGCAATTATTGATATCTTTCAAGTAAATTTGGATTTAAAAACTATAATTGCATAAACTGCAGTTTTTGTAATAGAAACTAATAAATATGTGCATATAGAAAGTTCTGTTTTTATTGAGTGACCATTTAATAAAGATGCTCATAAATCTTAATACTCAGAGAATCAAATATTTTAGGACAGTGGAGATTCAACAAAATTAAACTATAGGAAGTTTACTAATACCCCAGATTTTGTCAACAGTAATAATAGTAATAAATTCAATCACTCCCAATTCTGCCTCTTACTTCTCTGCCACATATCTTGGCCTTTCTGGGCTGTTGAGAGATGAATAAGATATCATTGCCTCACAAATGACCTAAGGACGTGATTAGAAATGTGAAAATATTTTCTAAATTTTTAAATGCTATACACATAGTATTAACAAACCCACAGTGTGGTTTAACTCAAAGTTGCACTTGTCAAGAACACAGAATTAAATTAACTGTAATTATAATACAGAATGACAGTCTGCTTCCTGGAAAATCAAATTTTCATCTTTTATCTTGCTATTATATCTTCACAGCAGATTAAATGAGCCCACAATACTGGAGAATGCCAAAAGTAAAAATTATAATAGAGTCATATTCATTTTCTTTTTCATATGAAATATGAGCATTTGTATGCATATTTTAATCATAATGATTGTCATAAAGCACTATTCATGTATGATCTTTGTTAACCCTACTAACTTCAAGGAATATTTTTTGAACCACTACTCAGTGCAAAAGGATTTTGCCAGCTTGTGGAATATCAGAGTGAATAAAGAAAACCTTGATCCTCAAGTCTAGTTTATGTTTAACAATCATAATAAAAGGCAAAATGAGATAAAAATAAAAGAGGGGGCAAATTAAAATGAGTGCACAGATGAGAAATAATTCACTGTAACCCAAGTATCCTGCGTATCATTTTGTAGAAATGGCCACTGTACCAAACCTTTGAGCCAAAGGAAGGTTTTAGTACATTGAGACATTTGTCACTACGTTGTACTCCAGATTGAGAGATGAGAAAACAAACCTCCTGGAAAGCAAATGTGCTGAATGTGTCTGTGGGTGCCACTGGCATTGACACGGGTTGTGAGGAGACTTCTAAGGGTCTGGGACTGGAAAGGAGTTAGGTGATGTTGTGACAGACCTTGAAATTCAAGTCAGGAAAATCAACTCTTTTCTGTAGGATTGGAAACCTTTTTAGTATTTGACAAGGATAGCAGCCTTATGAGATTTGTATTTTAGGGAGATAATTCTGGCAACAAGGAGTTCTTCTAATGGGAGAGGCAGGACACTGGAAGCTGGACAGTCCAAATGAAAAACGGAAAAGTATAGAATTAAGACTTGAGGGAGTATCAATGGCCAAGGAGGATTCCGCTTGGAGAGGCATTGTAGAAGTGATTTGGCTGCAGTTACCAACAGATTAAAAATAGACTTGAGGTTAGAAGAAAGAATAAACATTACTTTGGGATATTGAGTTTGGCTGACTGGCCATTCAAGGAGATAGGATTGATGGTGAAAGAAGCAGGTTCTCACATTCAGAATCAAGCACTGATTTGAGGGATGTTTGGTTATTTGTATATCTACATAGAACTGGAGGTTTTATTTTCAGGTCTTGAACTCAAGAGAAGATAGGCACTTGTACTTCAAGCCCCAGTAGATGAATTAGCCAAAGTCAACTCATGGTCAAGCTCGACCTAGAATTATTAAGACATTTCCACTATTTTCAAGGCCTACAAAAACTGTTAAACATTCTGTGAAGTTAAAGGCCCACGGGGTTTCCCTTACGCCTCTGTCTTCTTATTCTGAAATGAGAGATCTGTAGCAATGAGAAAACTAATATGTCACTGCTTGTGGCTAGTTTTTTAAAGCCATTTGAGTTGCTATTCTCTTTGCTTTCTCCTCATTTCTCTCTCTCTCTCCTTTTCCTCTGATTTTTTTTTTTAATTGAGACAAGATCTTGATTTGTCACCGAGGCTATAATGCAGTAGTGGCAACACAGCTCACTGCAGCCTCCAATTCCTGGGTTCAAGTGATCCTCCTCCCTCAGCCTCCCAAGTAGCTGGGCCTACAGGCCCATGCCACCACATCTGACTCACTTTTTTTATTTTTGTAGAAAAAAAATGTTTCTGTTTTTGTAGAAAAAGTCCTGGCCTTCAGCAATCCTCCAGCTTCAGCCTCCCAAAGTGCTGGGATTACAGGTGTGAACCACCATGCCCAGTGCTCTCATTCTCGCTTTATACATGGAGTCAGAAACAGCGTGCTGATTCAGAACATGAGCATGATGTGACAGAGAGGAGGTCTGTGGTGATGTAATGGGTTATATTCTGGAAGGAGCATTCTCAGGAGCAAGTCATGGAGGTGGGATATGTTCACTCCCACCTCTGTGTAGTTAGAGGGGTTTGGTTTTCTGTAGTATAATGACAACAAAATTAGAGGAAGCTAATATTGAATATGGCAAAGTGTTAACTACTGCGCAAAACTCTTCATGTGCATTATCCCTTTTAATGCTTACAATCATGAAATTTTTATGAATCATCCCCATTTTATGTATAAGGAATCTGAAGCAGAGAGACTTAAATGAGATGGCATTATTAGCCTTGCTAGCGATATGTGTTACTTTCCTCCAGCTCCACTGATTCTGGAGTCTGATTTTCTAGCCCTATGCTCAATTGCCATATGAAGATGCCGGAGAGTAAGGGAGTAAGGTAAGGATCCCCCTTGATCCAGCAGAGCTACACTAGATGTAAGCCTGCTGAAATTGGCCTGGGATCTATTGTTTTAATAAAGCCAAGATGTATAACTGGGAAGGTTCAGTCCTATTCATGTAACTAGAGACTCCAGTAAAGTGTAATCCACTAGACCTATCTGTTGGCAAGTGTAAGACACTACGCATTAGTACTTAAAAAGGAGAAAATGGAAAAATGAAAAACAAAAGAAAAAAGTTCTTTCTTTCCACTGAGTACGTTCAATGAAACCTGTACAATACCATCCAAAGAAACCTGTACAATACCATCCAAAGAAAATAAATGTAGATGTGTTTGGCATCTCCAATAGGATTCAAAAAGACATGAAATTTGTAAAACAGAGAAAGACCTATAAGATCCAAACAGGTTAGATGAGAAGAAGATTGTATATGTTTGGAGGGTGAGATAAAAATATAATGAAATAAAGGTTGCAAATAAATTAAAAGAAATCTATATCAGAATTAAATTTTACTTTGAAGGTAATAATTGAAAGTAGTTCTGACCCTGTAACTCCAATCCCTAACACAGAGGAGAAATTTGTATTCTCCCATGATACAAAGGAAATATACAGATGGTTTAAAATATGAGATGACAATAGATAGGGCAGAGAATGGAGTTGAAATTTAAAAATAATGGGAGTTCCTAAATGCAAACATTTATTGAAAGGGAGGAAATCAAAACCTTTCATACAGAAGTGGCAATCTAACATAAAATCAAATAATTTTTTTTTTTTTTTATACAGAGCCTCAAGCTGTCACCCTGGGTAGAGTGCAGTGGTGTCACAGCTCATAGCAACCTCAAACGCCTGGGCTTAAGCGATTCTCTTGCCTCAGTCTCCCAAGTACCTGGGACCCCAGGTGCCCACCACAACACCGGGCAATTTTTTTTTCGCTGTTGTTGTTGTTGCAGTTGTCATTGTTGTTTTAGCTGGCCGGGCCCGGTTTCAACCTGCTAGCCTAAACTATGTGGCCGGCGCCCTTCCCACTGAGTTACGGGTGCTGCCCCAAATAAATATTCTTTAAACAAATGAATATAAGAAATAAAGATGGAGAGAGAGGAAAAAGAGAGAACTGTCCCGGCAAATTTCTTGTAATTTTTCAATGTTTTACAATGATATATGTCAGGGGGAAAAGGTTTCCTACAACTGCGCACAATTTTTTTTTCCCTTTGTAAATACCAAATGTTCAAAGACATATATTCAGAGTTTTGAAGGAAAAAGCCTGTGAATCAAAACTATTCCTGGAGTATTAGTTTTCTAGTACTGCATTACAGGTTCTGACAAACTTAGCAACTTAAAACAACATATATTTATTATCTGATAATGTCTGTGGGTCAGGATAGGGATCAACTGGGTCCTCTTCTTGAGGTCTCACAAGGCTGCAGTTGGTGTCAGCAGGACTGTATTCTTATCTGGAAGAGTTTGCCTGGAGAAGACTCTTACTCCAAGTTCATTCAGGTTGTCTGCAGAATTAATAAAATTTTCTGTGGCTGTAGGTGACTGAAACCTTGATTTCTAAAGGCTGCCCTGTTCATAGGCAGTACACAGCCTGGCAGGTTACTTACTGTTTCAAGGCCAGCAGACGAGGGACAAAGCTGCTAAAGCGGAGTCATGAAACAGAACGGTAATCACAGAAGTCACATCTCATCACCTTGGCCGTGTAACAGCACCTAATTAAGGACACGCCATTGTATCACCTATGCCGTATTCTGTTGGTTACAATCAAGTCACAGGTTCTACCCACATTCAGGGAGGGTGTTAATAAAGACTTAGATAACTGGGAATAGAGACACTTCACCTGAGTGAACCACTCACTGAACAAGGCAATGAATTTCCCAAAATGTGGAAGAATGTTTGCCTCCTTTTACAATAGTATTTGTGTGAAACTTAAAAGTAAGAACAACAGATTGTGCTTTATTATGTTAATAACCTTTTAACTGGATACAAGAAATTTTAAAGAATCTCATTCCCGCACAATTTACTACTAGATGCAGAAGTTCAGTCTAATCACAACCACATTGTTGAAAAAGAAACCTTCACACATAGACAGTCCCTGCTTTGCAGAGTGGGACACTGTACAAATTAACTGTGTGAGTTAAAACTGTGCAAAGAATCATAATAATCAAGGGAAAAATAACGACTATCCCATAAGCTTTAAAATTTTTACCAAAATGTTTGAAAACTCTTCTGTTGTCAGCAGTAAATAGATGCGGAAATGAAAACAATATATATTGATTTAGCATACTATTTATAAAGTATTAGGAGAATTAAGAATTAAAATGTTTGGGGTTTTGTTTTTGTGTTTGTTTTGTTTTTGTAAAATTCTTTCCAAGAGTAGCTCAAATAGTGCGTGTCTTGTTCTCCGATGGGGCAGAACTGTTCTCTCTTGCTCTCCGGAGAACATCTTTCTATGCCTTGGTAACTTACATTTCTTTCTAAGTTTGGATCAGCTTCCAAACCATTTTATCCTTTGAGTCTTCAATTTTCTGAAATGTCTCTGAGAATTCCATTAACATGAAGCTTTTTGCCAGTGTCACTGCCACGCGATGTCCCCTTGTCTGTTTATGTGGAGCCTCTCCAGTGGGGGCAGGGTCAGCATTCCTGGGGTCAGTTCTTCACTCTGTAACCATTTACATTTGATGAGAGTTTCACGTTCAGAGTAATGATTCTCTGTTTCTTTGCTGCATTTTCACCCTTGTTGACCAGCTTCCTCTTTTGACTATCCATTTTGGTAAGAATGTCGCCTGACTTGATCCCTTGGAGACCAGGAGACAGCACCACTATGAGCTTTGCTCTCTGTACATGAACCGAGTAACAGTTGCTCGGTGCTCAGTCATCAACAAACTTTGAAAGAAGAAGCATGATTGGTGATTGATTGTGCGGCCTATCTATTACTTACATAACGATTTATGGATTAAAAAATGTAGCTGTGAAAAAAAAATGTAGCTGTGAAGGTTATTTTTTTACACAATTACTTACAGTTACTATGCTATGGGTAATTAAAATTTGAGCTGTGTTGTTACATTTTTTACCAGCACTATTGTGATTGACATTCTTATATATTGAGACTGTAATAAGCAAAAGCTGTCTGTATGTCAAAAGGAATGGGGTTTGTGTGGTAAAGCTGTGATTTCTAAATATTTTTTCTCTGTTTAGCCTTCATATTTAATAAGTTTATATTATTTTTAAATAAATGAAAATAAATTTTATGTTAAAAAAGAGGTATTTGAAGTACAGCAAATGCATCATTGTTTAATGGTAGTGAAGGTAATGGAATCATAGCTGAACCTTCAAATATATTTTAATGTTACAATGTCAACATGTACACATGTATAATCTTCATGGAAACTATTTTTAAAGAAATGTTTTATAAACTTTGCCTATATTTCCGTATATTCCACATTTAGTCCGTGAACCTTATTGAGCACCTACTATGTACTTGTGTGAGGTCCTATGTGGACATCAGTAGACAGGACACATTTCTGTCCTTATGAAAGATACATTTAAATACATGGATGTGAAAAAGGCCCTGTGGGTTAACTTCATGCAGCACAAAGGACAGAGCGATAACTACCTGTAATTTAGAGGGTTTCCAAAGTGAACTGGTTCATTGAAAATGAAAGATGCCCAATAATACCTAGATTGTTTTTGTTCCATCTTATATTGTTTCTATTTCAAAGCTAAAGTTTCTGTGAAGAGAAAGAATTGGAGATAGACTCATGAAATTCTGTGGCTCAGACATAAGAAATATGTCACCTGTCTCTTTGGGCTTCGATAGTCAGTCAAGAAGCCAGCTCTAGAATATTGCTTTATGTATGAGTCAAAAGAAATGCATGTGTAAACCCATTTGCCTAACTGGGAAGATAGGAAATTTGTTCTGATTGTCTTTTTCTGCTTTGGATATAGGTATTTGTGCTGATCCACTCCGGTGAACACTTTCAAAAATTCTACCTCTTACTTTCAACTTAGTCTTTAAGAGGGTAGTAAGTTGAAACGGCTGTAGGGAAAGCATTATATTTCTGATGCCCTCAGGAACATTTTTATAGACTTTTCCTATTCTCTAATCACCATATCCTAAACAACCACTCAGGGAATCATAGAGCTGATGAGTGGAGGAATATTTCTTCCTTATTATGTTCTTCAAAAATTTTTAAGTATCTATTTTGTACCATATACTACACTAAATACAGAATACACATCAGGAAACCTGAGAATTTAGCCTTCTTCATGAAGTTTAGGGGAAAACAACCTAAAGCTGGACATCTTTGTAGCTAAATTCTCAGGACCTGGCTCCATTATGAATACGTCATCATTGCTTAAAAGAACTCAAGTTTTTCTCTCTACAAGAACACCTCACCTCAACCTGGCATTTAGCTATAACTGCAATTCCTTTTTTCCTCTTTCTAAAGGAAGACATCTCAGTGGACAACACCTCTGTAGGAACCACACATGACGACTGTACCCTGAAAGATTGTAGTGTAATGTATTGATAACAATGGCTGCTATATGGTCTCATATGAACAAATGTAGCTGCCTTCATGGGTAAAGATGTGCAGAGAAAAAGATGGCAGAAAGCACAGGAGTAGGATGATTTGGGAGAGAGGGAGGTATGGCAGAGGGCGTGCAGTAAAAAGAAAGGGAGTAGAAAAATGGAGTGAGAATGAAAACGAATATAGGTTCATAATGAAAAACTTTGAAGGCTGTGTTTGAGGGACTCTGGAAAAGTTAACTATTTGAAAGAACACAATGAGTGCCCCTGGCTCAGTGGGTAGGGCACAGCCCCACATACTGAGTGTGGCTGGTTCAAACCCAGCCCCTGCCAAAACTGCAACTGACAAGGACAAAAAAAAAGATGAAATTGAAAGAACGCAATGGCAGAAAGTTTTAAAGTGCTCAGAGAAGAGACTGTGTCTAGCTCAAACCAGCTGTTCTGTTCCTCTAGCACCATAGGGCAAAAGTGGAAGAGGGACATTGGCCTCTTGGACATTGGGGATTTGATGTCCTGGATCTGATTTGGAAGATCCTGATACTGGAGGAGAAAGAGATTTGGGAAGCAGCTCCTAGGTCATTCCCAGCGGCCTTGGAGTAAGAATACAGGCCATCCCTGCCCTCATCTCATGTGAAGAAAAACCAGTGTTCCCACCCTTCACCTACTCCAGTCATTCCTCACAGATTTAAATTATATTTCTGTAGTGTTCTTAAAGAGGTCTGATATATATTATCTAATTTTCCTCTCACCTGTTAATTTCAAATCAAAATTCTTGCGTACTAAGACTTACTCTTTTCCAATATAAACCATGGGAAACTCTAGCCAGTGTGACAATATCTTTTAGACATTACCATAGTAATAGGGTCAAAGCTAAGTTACTTTTGTATTATTATGTCAATGACTTTGCTCAGGGAATTTTTTATAATAATTTAAAACTGGTGGGAAGTATTTGCCATTGTGTATTTTGCATTTGATTGACTCTTTGAAACATTATCTTGGAAAATATTTCTTTTAAAAAGCTGTGAATTATTTATAATCTTAATGTGCCTTATAACTGCATTTAAAATTTATTTATTTTTTGAATTAATAACATATTTACATGTTTTAAAATTCAAAAGGTGTAAAAAGCAAAAAGTGTTTTTCATCCCCCTGTCTCATAGACAATTGGCTTCCCTGGAGACACCCAAGATGCCCGGTTTCTCATACCTCCTTCCAGAGACACTTGGTGCATATTCAAGTGACACATGTATTTTACAGAAATAGCACTGTGCACAGCATTTGACAACTTGCTTTTGGCATTAAGAAATATATTTTTGCCCAGGCACAGTGGCTCACACCTGTAATTTTAGAACTTTGGGAGGACTAGGCAGGAGAATCACTTGAGGGTAGGCGTTAGACCAGCCTGAGAAAATGCAAGACCCCCCCATTTGTACAAAAATATAGAAAAATTAGCCAAGTGTGGTGACACATGCCTGTACTCCCAGCTACTTGGGAGGCTGAAGTGGAGAATCACTTGAGCCCAAGAGTTTGAGGTTGCATTGAGATATGATGGTGCCACCACACAGTAGAATGAGACCTTGTCCCCGCAAACAAAAAACAAAAATAAATGTGCGTTTGTATGAGACAGAGACAGAGGGACGAGAGAGAGAGATCATCACTTTGTGTACCAGGAAGACCTTATTTCTTTTGCTTTCTTCATGTTTAAAGCCCTACAGCAGCGATTCTCAACCTGTGGGTCACGGCCCATTTTAACCATGAAAATACATTGCATCATGAGGAAGGTTGAGAACCACTGCCCTACAGCGTCAGGCATTTCCATGTGGTCTCCCGTCCGAGTACTAACTAGGCCCACCCCTGCTTAGCTCTGACAAGCAGAAACATTCGGGGCGATGGCCATTGACTCGTTTATTTCTGTGATTGGGCAGCATTCCTCTGATCTATGTCACTTAACCAGCCTCTGCTTGTCACTTGGGATGTTTCTAATTGTTGTAAACAAAAAGGCCTTAATGAATATCCTTGAACATATGGCATTTCACATGTGCATGAGTATAATGGAGGATAAGAAGTGGAATTTCTGGGTCAAAGAAAATGTTCAGTATTTTTTCACTATTTTGGTAGACATCACCCAAACGCTATCTATAGATTTGTTGCCATTTTAGACTTCCCTAGCTAATGTGGATTTTCTACAATTTCGCCAACAGTGTTTTTACTAAGTGTAATCTTTCTCCAATCAGACAGATTTTTCAGAATATCTTTAATCTTCTTTCTTTTTATTATAAACTAGGTTGGATAGATTTTCACATAGTTTCTACAAACTGGTATTTTGGTTTTTTTAATTAGATTGCTCATCTTTTTCTTATTGATCTATGGTTGTTCTTCACATACTAGGGAAATTCTAGGTGGCAAATAGCATTCCCAGTATATCCTTTACTTTTAATCCACATTTTGGTTTTAAGTGTGCAGATTTAATTATAATGCAGTTAAATTTATTGGCATTTTCTTATATGGGTTCTGGGTTTTATGTCATTGTTACTTGGACCTTTTTTCTTCTTCCAAGATTATAAAGCTCTTACTCCATTTGTTTTATTTGGAATTTTATAGTTTTATTTTTCATATTTAAACTGTTGATCTGTTGGCATTTAGGCTAGTGTAAGATATGAAGTAGCAAGCCTTTTAATATATACACATACACACAGCACTTAGTCAGAAGACATAGTGGAAGAAGAGCAAAATACGTAGGAGAGAGCTATCCACCTGTTGCTTTGAATGTAATCGCCTTTAGTCTAACGACTTTGTTCCTCCTTTTCTCATGTTTCAGCAACACTTTCCTCACTATACTAGCTTATTTGCCTCACCAGAGAAATAAGCCCCCAGAACTCTCTTAAAATATTAATACTTCCTGGAATCCACATACCCTACCAGTTTGGCAGCTGTACCACTCATACTCTTCATAACCCTGAGAGCTAAAAGGGTGGCCCCCTCTCTGCTAATATCTACTATGCTCACTTCCTCCTCCTAATTCTACATTGGGACTTCCAACCTGATCTGCCCCTAAGGTGCTCTTGGTGCAGTTTATTAACTTTCTTATTGGGCAAGCCAGCACACCTGGATAATGTTCCTATTTTCCTGTAAAGACAGGTCTTAGTCTTTCTCAAACTGTTCTCTGCCTCAAACAATGCTCCTGACTCAGCCTCCCAGAGTGATGGGATGACAGGCCTGAGCCACCATGATGAGGCACAAAACACTATCTTAACCTCTTTGCTTTATCTCATGGTTTCCTTCTTAAAACCCTTGGTGGCTCACACCTGTCATCCTAGCAATCTGGAGGTGGATCCCGTGAGCTCACAAGTTCAAGACCAGCCTGAGCAAGAGCAAGACCCCATTTCTACCAAAAATAGGAAAACTAGCCTGGTCTTGTGGCAGGCACATGCTGGCCCATCTACCAGGGAGGCCGAGGGCTGCGGCTGCTCGAGATCACTTGAGCTCAAGAGACCGAGGTTGCTGCGAGCTCTGATGATGCCACTGTTTACTCTACCGAGGGTGACAAAGTGAAACTCTATCTTAAAAAAACAAAAAAACACATCCTCTTTTCTTGTATTTTATGATACCGTTCTCCTGGTTTCCAACTACACTCCTTAAGGTAGTGTCCTTCCAAGACTCAGCTTTCTCTCTGTGCCTTCAAATTATAGTTTCTCTGTTGTTGGTTTCCCCCTAAGAGCACTTATTGCTCCTGCTATTAATTAGTCGCTTAATTAGTGATTTGTTGCCGGTGTCTTCTATTAGAATGTACACAGAGGCTCTACTGGCCCTGGCTGATGTCTTCAGCGTCATTTTCCCTCATTCCCCTGGCTTCAAGCCAGGTTCAGGAGCTTTATGAGCGTTTGTTCTCCCCCGGTTTGGGCCTCCTTGGATCCTCTCCACATATGGCCCGTTCTCATCCTTCAGGTTTGAGCATGCTCAGACCTTCCTTAATAACCGTGCTGTGATGATCCTCTGTTTATCATCTTCTTTATTTTCTTCCTAGAATATATCGGTCTGTGTTTATTTTATTTAGTAAGTCAGTTTATAGACTTACTCCTCCCTTATTAGGATATAATTTTTACATCTATAAAAAGTTATAGATGTAAAATTTTTGCCTCACAAAAATTTACATCTTGTTCCTGTAGTGTCCCTAGGATCCAGTATGTCTCTGGCATATATAGGTAATTGATAAATATTTGCCAGTGCAAGGGAGAGAGGAAGGAAGGGACAAAGAAAGGAAGGTTGGTTTTAGGGATTCTCCACTATCTCCTCAACTTTAAACAAAATGACTTTTGTGGATATTCATATCCATATGGATATTTAATAAATATTTGCTGAAAAAATTAACACGGCAGAATTCCATCCTCAGCAATCCGAGCTTGACAGGCCTTTTACAGATTCATAGATAACTTCACCTACACTATGACTTCAACTCTCATTGGTAGGCTGATGACTCCCAAATCTAAATCCAAGACCTTTTCACTTTGTTTCAAGAACCATATATGTGACAAGCAGGGGGCGCTCTCCTTAGATGGGCACCGGCCCTTTATTTTTTATTTTTTTTTTTTAAATAATTTTATTGAATCATAATTATGTACATTGGTGCAATCACAGGGCACAATTCATATACATTCAGAAATATTTTGATCATACTGTTACAGATATCCTTCATGGCATTTCCTTGATCACTATATAAA
>CAUYON010068386.1:0-25711 GCA_963573935.1 Arctocebus calabarensis | reverse complement strand
CTGTGTATGTTTATCACAATAAAAAAAATACTATCCTTTTAAAAAAAGGTTATGATTATGAAAATCTCATGAAGGTTATGTCAAACAGTTGGATGAAAATATTTCAGATTGTATATGAAGCCCGCACACTGTACCCCATGAATGCACTAATGTACACAGCTATGATTTAATAAGAAAAGAATAATTTCACATAAATGTACTTTACATTTTAAAATAACTTGAACATTACAGCATATTCTGTAGGAAATAAAACTTATACAGAAGTAGACACTTTTGAAACTGACCCTAATTTCAGGGAATATATTTCAGCATTGATTATATGCTGCCAATGCACATATATACATATAATTGAATTTTATGCAATTTTTTTCAATAGCAAACACACAGCAAATCAGACATAGTATTGTTGTTGTTCAGCATTGTCCATGTGAGATCAGTGGATTTAATACTTTTTAATAAAAGTATTGTTGTTAATAAGCATTATTCTGTAGGCTCACTGAGTGTGGCCTGCCTGAAAGGGGAGCATAAAATTCTTCAGCTCTCCGTGAACCTTGGGGACCTTCAGAAAAAGACAGATTTGCCTTCTCAAAGCTAATGAAGGATTGAGCTGTGAGTTTGTGCCAGAAGGGCTATGTCTTCTGAGAGATCACAGTTAGCATTTTAAACACATTTCTTCTAGGGCCTGTGTTTATAACATGTTCACCGTGCTGTTCTTTTGACACCATCCAGGGATTGCGCATTGTTCCTGCCTGCCAAGGTTCTCAGATGGATTGTTTTTATTATTATGGCCAAGCTTAAATGGCCTGTTATTACATTTTTAATAATCCAAATAAACATGCTGTCAAAGACATATTTAAGTTGTGAGACATAAACATGATGCTTCCCTATGTATCCCATATATTTTTTTAAACACAACAACTCAAAACATAGATACAAAAAACAACTAACTATGTACTTCTGCTTAAAATCTCTCTTTATTACTTATTGAAAGTAGACTATTAAACATTTTAAAATTACAACTTGGAATTAAAACCTGTTTTTAACACACATAAAAAAGTGGAAAATTGGAAAGGTTCTAAGATTTTGCTGATGTGTTTAATAAACTTAATTAAATTAGGAGTTGACACATGTCAAACTTTAATTAAAAAAAAAGCAAGACAAATAAAGATAATAAGACCCTTTTTCATATTGATAGAAACAGTCAGAAAGAGCCAGGGTAAAACAACGTGCCTCCCTAGTTACATTAGTTCACTTTACAGCATAATAGATGACCCCAACACTTAGGGGCTTCAAACAATTCTTATGCTAATTACCCTGATCTGATCACCATGCATTATATATATTGCAATATCATAATGTGCCTCATAAATATGTATAATTAATATGTGCTTATTTAAAAATTAAAAATTAAAAAAGCTATAAAACATTAACAAAATATTTAATAGTTGACTTACATGGATCAGCAACTTAATCTGAGCTCACCTGGACAGTCCTTCTGTTTCCCAAGCTGATATTATTTATCCAGGTGCAATCAGATGATGGGTTATGAGGGAGCTCATTAGTCTTGGACAGGCCTTCACCCTTTGCTGGTATCAGGCAATCTATTGCTCTCTCACGTGTCTGATGGTTGATTTCATTTCAGCTGGGGTGATGCATCTACGTCTTTCATAAACCAACAAATCGTTCCCAGGATGGTGGAGAAAAAAATGCATTTCAAGCTTTTACTTGCATCATGTTTGCTAATTGCCCATTGTCCAAAGAAACCCATGTGGCCAAGCTCATATTCAAATAGTGGATAAAGAACAAAATCCTTTTTATAGGAGGTATACCAAAGAATTTGTGGTCATTTTCTACATTTTAAAAAAATATTCATAACCTTCCTCCAATTTTATATGTTACTTTATGTCATCTTTATAATGTCATCAAGTATTAAATGTAATTTACAAATGATTCAACTAAATTACAGCTTCTGTGAGGTGAAATAAGGACCCTCAGCTATGAAGCCCAGTTCTAAGGGTCATTTTCTTACCCAGGAGTCTATATAAGGAGGGTGAATGCGTTTTCTTTTCAGTAAGATAAAAATAGACTACTAGTGATTTCATAAGAGATTTGAAGGCAACCATTTAGTTAATTCTAAGTTGCATGCTTGCCTCATCTAACACATCTGAAAGAAAATTCATCTGTACCTGCAGGGGGGTCATCATGTTGTTAGTAGTAATGCTTTCTTATTTCATAAAGGTACATAAAATAATGGTACACCATGTAATCTGTGGCATCTTGCGTTCACAGACCTGGTAGCATCCCCATATGCCACTTAGTTCATTTGTAACATCAATATATTCAGTGACAATGAGCCATCTAGCAAGGGGAGCCCAGTGAAAATTCAGTGGCCTCAATTCACACTACAGGATGAGTGATTTTTCTAACAAGCCCAGATATAGGTATTTGCATTTTATTCTAAATGGTATCATGTTTTAAATGAAACTATGAGTTTTTACAGTACATTGTTACATGATGCCAAGCAAGTCTCCAGTAAAGGCATGTTTATCAGCTTTCTCACAGGTTATCTGTCTCACATACATCAGTGGATTATCCTCAACACTTTGTTCATTTGAAATAGTCAACGATGTACTCAGCCCTCATATGAAGCTAATTTATAGCTTCCATATGAAGGCTAAAACCCAATTATAGCACAAGAATACAGGGAAAAGGGAAAGGGAGGAGAGGGGAGGGAGAAGGATGGGTGGAGGGAGGGCAATTGAATCACACCTACGGTGCATCTTAGAAGGATATTGGTGAAACTTATTAAATGTAGAATATCAGTGTCTTCATATAGTGATTAAGAAAATGCCATGAAGGCTATGTTTAACAGTTTGACCAAAATATTTCAGGTTGTATATGAAGTCGACACATTGTGCCCCATGATTGCACTAGTGTACACAATTATGATTTAATAAAATTACAAAAAAAAAAAAAAGAAATAGTCAACGAAAACTCAATGTATAAAGCTAACAAACTAAGAACTGGATTATTTGATTGGGATTTGGAGAGTATCAGGGAAGTGTATGAACAACAAGAAGGTATGATTAAAAGTGGGGGCTCTCGAGTCCAATTTCTTATTTGTAATCTTGCCTTGGACTAGTCACTTTACTGTTATGCTGTAACTTACTCATACGTAAAATTGGAAGCCAGCGGTCTGACCCTTAGTTACAATGCTTAGTAAACAATTAAAAGTATAAACTATTATTATTATTATTATTATTGCTATTATTGGCACACCTTCCCTATATGAGAGTTCCTGAGGGAGATGGTTATAAATCATGGAATGCCATCTCTTTAAGATCTTTGAATCACAGGCCATAACAACCATGCAAACAGCTATCAGTAATAGTTATGAAGCATAGGATATGCTATACAGTAAGCAGATAATGACCCAGTGCTATGCAGAAGAAAAATAAGAAATAGAAGATAGACTTTGTTCCAAATAGTAGCTTGAACTGGAGGCATAACATCTTTGAAAAAATAGTCTGATACCCATACAGCCAGATTTTCAAATCCTAAATGATCAGGCAGGGCCAAACTATATGGTGGTGGGAAAGCATCAGAGCTAGCCAGCTTGATGTCATTTTTCCCTCTACCTGCACAGAAGTGCAGTTTGGGGCTTTTTCTTAATAGAATGATTTTTGGTAGGAAAAAAAAAAAAAAGAGCAGTATAATTGACTTCTTTCTGTTGCAACTTTCAATCTTAGAGTCAAACATAGTTTCAGGAAAAATAATTCTTGCCAGTATTACACAGTATATATTCATCAGACAGGTCTTGGCCAAGTCAATTGCCAGAAGGGGATGAGATCAGGACTTTGAGGTGGGTCTGGGGAATGGTCCCTTATAAAATGTTATTTTGTTCTTAGTGACGATTAACTTAGCAAAGCACTCTAATGGAAGAGCAAGCAAGGTCAGGCTGCAGTTGGTTCTTTTTCCTCCACTAAATGACATAAGGTACCTATATTTTTAAATTATGCATAAGAGGTAGCAGGCTCCTGAATGCATTCCAAAATGTATCACAGACCAGGTGTTAAAGCACATTGCTATTAAGCTCAAACCATGAGCTGAAATCACAGTACATGAAAGTCAGGGACTTTTCTATAGATGTGTGCTATGTCATATAAGTTTTTTCTAATCGTATTCAGATAAAAGGAATGGTTCTTTCAAGGCGTGATTAGGAAATAGCCAACAAAAGAAACACAATTTCCCTAAGCATAAAGGATGTGAAACCTGCAAGCCCAGAGTGAACGATATTGGAGGAAGAGACCTTTGAGCAACCAAGAGGCTGTGGAAGCACCTCTGGATGTAAATACTATGGGCTGTGCACACATCCATTAGAGCAATGCTTCCTAAAGGAGGTGTGTGAACCAGGTCATCAGAATCCCCTGGAAAGGGCTTTTGTTTTTAATACAAAATCCAGGGTCCCATCCTGGGAGATTCTGTTTCAATACATCTGGAGGAGGCCAAGAAGTCTGGGTTGTTATCAAACATCTTGAAAAAATCTAATTCAGAGATAGGTCTAAAAATGAAAATAGACACAAATCACAATAATTTTTCTATATCACTCCATAAACTAAGTCTTCAATGTGAAGACCTAAAAGTCTCTACTCTTGAGATTGTCATAGTACTTCTTAATACAGAACATGAACTTGATGGGTAGCTGGTGAGTACATAAAATTCTACATAAAGTGCAGTAAAATGTCTTTTCTGTTATTCTCTCTAGAATTCTTTTCCCCATCCCTGCTTCTTTATCCACCTAAGGTTCTGGGTTAGGAATTAAATATTGGTGGCAAGTGTGAGGGAGCCATAGGGCACAGAAGACAAGGACGGTAAAGAGACTGTCAATAGTAGCTAGGAGGACATAAGTACAGCCTCGCTGAGAGGCTACAGATTTGGGTTGCTCTATTCCCATGTGGGGGACCACGGAAACTGACCCCCATATGGTAGAAGGTGATGGCCAATGTCAGTGAAGGATTCATTCCCCTTTCTTTCCTTGGCTTATACCTTGCATGGCATTGTTTAATGTGTATGGTAACTGATTGTCAAGCTCACTGTCTTCCTCTTCTCAGATGCTTAAGAAGCTTCTAACAATGGGACATTACCCAAGTTCAAGTACATTCAATGTGTCGATATTCTTCGTTCATATTTTTGGCCTCCTGCTTTAAGATTCCATTCCAAGACAGAATGCTATATGTTACTCAAGCCATTGGCTTTAAAATTTCCTTTATACTTTCCCCCTCTCCAAAAGGATTAAAGGTTTCTTGGAAAACAGATGTGAGAAAAAATGATTAGTGCTCATTAATGCCTATTTTATCCATGGTTATGTGCTGGATTTACGCAGCAGAAAACAACAATAAACCATCAATTGTGGTAAATGACCATTAACTCTTCATTACCCAGTAATCCACGACCCCTAGGTTGGGAGGCATTAGGGATTCATAGCTTGAGTTCCTAGTCTTCCCCATGAGCTCATCTTTAATTCACATTAAACATATAACCCAGGATTAGTAGTATTTTGGAGAAATCAGGACACAGGTACTGCAGGCTACCTCTCCTCTTCAAGCTGGGGACTGAGCTATGTATAAATATCTGTACGTCATCAGCCTCGCTCTTATTTTATTGATAAGACATGACATCTGGGCTTGGCGCCTGTGGTTCAACGGGCTGAGGCGCCAGCCATGTACACCTGAGCTGGCGGGTTCGAATCCAGCCCGGGCCTGCCAAAAAAGGAGGGCTGCAACAAAAAAAAAAATGGCCGAGCATTGTGGCAGGCGCCTGTAGTCCCAGCTACTTGGGAGGCAGAGGCAGGAGACTCTCTTGAACCCAGGAATTGGAAGTTGCTGTGAGCTGTGATACCACAGTGCTCTAACCAGGGTGACAGCTTGAGGCTCTGTCTCAAAAAAAAAAAAAAAAGATATAACATATGTATATCATCAGCTTCACCTCTAAAATAAGTAAGACCTTCTAGAAAAAATGTATGCTTTTTATTCATCGCTTGATGCTATTACCCTACCTCATCATTTCTGAAACAATTGTCTTACAGAGACGGTCCTCCACCGCTGTGAGCCTTCTAAGTTAACTCATGTCAATGCCCCCCTCTACCATGTCAGTGCCTGACACACAGCCAGCACTTAATCCTTATTAGACGAATAAGCGAATGAAGAGGAAAATGGTACAGTGCCAGAAACGAATGAGGCAATTGCCAAATATCATCAAGGAATTATTAATTAAAAAAGAATTTCTGGCCTCACTGGACCTGGAGTCTGAGGAGGAGTGAGACAGAATGCTGGGAGATGACATGAGGCAGAGGCTGTAAATAAGCAAGGTACGTTCATCAAGCTATAAATCCGGAGAGAAAAATGAATTCTGATGCTGTTATAGAGAGTGACAAGATGGGACGCTCTGTTAGAGTGATGGTGGAGGACTTCCTCTCTTAACCCCATGATTATCTGGGAAAGAATATTCTAAGCAAAAATGTTGGTGCTGAACACAGCCTCTAGCCTCCCAGAGCCGTGGGCCGCATGCTGACCTTCTCCCCATACTCGCTGTCCACATCACCTTGTCTGTGTGGCTGCAGCAATCAGTCTTGCCCTGCTGCTTCACTGTCTCAACTTCCATGCATTCATACTAATCTTTCCTAAAAACAGCATCAGATGAACAACAGTCCGACTTCCTCTGTCCCTGGCAGTGGGGAGAGGGCACAGCAAATGGCATTTCTGATTGTAGTGCAGGGTGAAGAGTGTTTGTAGAAAGCGTTCAGTTATTTCAGTGGAATTTCCTCTCTCTCCTAAGAACAAGTCTGAAAAATCATTTTTCTGAATCCAAGGTAGACTTGCTATTGGCCAAAGTTGAACTTAACTGACGGGTGCTTTTCATTTATTCATACTAGTCTTCATAAGACATGTATTTACTGTCCCAAACACTATCCTGGACACTGGGAATACAGAGGTAAGTGGAATACAGCCCTTACCTTATAGACATGCACAGGTAAGTCTGGGCATAGTCAGGTAACCCCAACCACAGTAACGCAATTTGTGCTCTGCGTTACTGTGAGAGAGGTTGGTGTGGAAGCACACAAGCACAAGGACTTACTTCAGCTGGGCAGGTTAAAGCAGATTCCTGAAGAAGGTGATGCTTAGCCTGCATCTTGAAGGCTAAAGAGAGGATGGGCAAAGATGTGGGCAGGGATCCACGTTCTATAGAAAGACAATGTCATTAAGAATGCTGGTGTAAACACATGATGTATGTTCACAGGACTGAAAGCCCGGCAACAAGAGGCAATAGATCCTCTTTAGTGACACAGGAGGAGGCCATTGCCTCAACGGCCAGTTTTCTGCAGCTGTCACTTTCCCATCAATTCAGTCTAACAGTTAAATTTCTTCACGATAGTCATTTCATTAACATTCTAGTCTTGTCTGTGGGTGGCCCGGTGGCCCGGGATCTCTTTTTCCTTGGGTGTTCATAAGTGACCTCTGTACCATCCCAGGAGACAGAAAGGTGGCTTCGGCGTGGAAGGTGCTTAGCAATCATTATCTCATATTCTGATTGTGCAAAGCGGCTACCATTCTGAGAATAGAGGTATGAGGAAACAGAAGCTCAAGGGTTAAGCCGCCTCACCTAAGGTGACACAAACAGGAGTAGCACAGTGATGATTCAACTTCAAACCCAGAACCTCATCCTGTTCCACTGGGACAGAGCTGACTATAAATCAGGCTGGAAGTCTACTGAGCCTGTGGTTTTGGCTGGTGTGAAGATGTTGAAGGAAGGTTTGTATTAAGATACTCTGCGATTCTGGCACAAGAACTGTGGAAGCATATGGGCCCCTGGAGAGGTTAGCAATATGAGCAAGAAATAACAGGATGAGATTCAACTGGAAAAATGCTTACGAATACATCTGGAGACCAACAAGCGGAAATGCACACGGTAAATGGGAAGCAGAGCAGTAGGGACCATGAAGGTTTGAGAAAGTGGACATTTTATCATAAAGACATTGCCAAGAAGAGATGAGAGCAGATAAGGAATAATTTGGGCTGTGGACAAAAAAAAAAAAAAAGCCTCATTTCATGAAGGAGAGGGTAAAACAGACCTTTGGCATCCCTGTGTTTTGGATCTGCAATTCCATTTTCACCCTGGGTCGGTCTCTCTCTATTTTAAATAGAGGCCAACCTATGCTGGGGAATTCAGAGAGATAATCACATATATAATTTAATACCAGAGGAGATTAACTCAAAAGGAAAAAGAAATAAACAAACATACAAGTAAATAAGATCGTTTTACAGATCCATAATTCTGGAGAAAGGCAACATGAAAACAATATGAAATGAAAAAGCTTAAATCTGGAGGAGTTACCATGGCTCACATCAGCATAGCCTAGGGCACTAGGTGTCCAGAGATATTTACTCTTCTGGCCAGAGTCCTCTCTTGGGGAAAATGTCTCCTAAAATGTGTAAGCTTCAAATCTAAATCCACAACTAAGACCGAAGAGGCTAATTGCATGCTGTTAGTAAGCAGATAGGTGCCCTGGGCCTCAGAAAGCCGCCTGTTGCATTTCTGATGGGTTCGTGGTCTTATTTGCTGCTCACTCATGAGTGATGCCTCTGGATGCCGTGTGTTTGTTCTAGATATAATGCATCAGATCGTAAATTCCTGAGTTAAACCCATGGGGCATAGAAATGACACCACTCCCCAGTTTTCATTCTATTTCTTTCTCCTTTTGTCATTAGATACTGGATTGATTATAAGTAACCTAGGTGTTCTCTCTTAGTAATTCCTCACCCAGATGTTGTTTTCTGACAACCATCTATCTTACAAACTGACTCTACCATTATCTTTTTCCTAACTGCTTGAAACAGATGGTATCTTATACTTTAAATTCATATCCAAGTCATTTCAAATACCACTGCCCTATGATTTGGGACTCTAGACTTGGGAAGGAAAAACCCATTTGCATTGTGAAGTGTGCAAAAATGTGTCTGATTTTGTAAAGGAGCAGAAGGGTCTAGCAATTGTGGTGCCTTGTAGCATGTGCCTCTAAGTAAAAATGGGTGATGCTCTTGGTGGAAATTCCCTGAGTAAAACCTACCAGTACTACATTACAATATGAGATTCCCAAATGGAATGCTGGCATAGAGCGATGTATCCAGTCAGTGACACGAAATGAATTAAATGAATTAAATCACCACCTGCTGTACACATTCAGTCTTCTCATTCAAGTAAGACTCTGAAAGGCAAATGTCTTCCATTGAACAAAAGAAGTGCTTAACAGAAATTTGCTGAATGGATAGCTGGGTAACCTAAATAGTAAAGTACAGTTATTGCTCTATTAGTTTGGTGCAATGGAAAGACCCAAGTTCACATCTTAAAATTAGATAGACTATTTTACAACCTTGTCTTGCCATCTAAAAATTATGATTTCAGAAGAGTAACTTTAATTTTAATGTCTTTGATTTCTTTTTATTTTATTTTATTTTTATTTTTTTGAGATACAGTCTTACTCTGTCACCCTAGGTAGGGTGCTATGGTGTCAAAACTCCAGTGATCCTCTTGCCTCAGTCTCCAAAATAGATGAGACTATAGGTACCCGCCACTATGCCTGGCTAGTTTTGTTCCATTTTTAGTAGAGACGGGGTCTTACTCTTATTTAGGCTAGTCTCAAATCCTGAGCTCAAGCAATCCTCCTGCCTCAGTACTAATCCTAGTACTCACAGGCATGAGCCATGACACCAGGCTTGATTTCTTTATTTTTTTAAAAGAACAATTTTACTTAACTCATGGGGCTCTTATGTTGAATGGAAAAATAATACGTTTGATGACTATTATAATTCTTGGGGTACAGGAGAGGTGTAGCAAAAGTTCTTCCATTGCTCCTGCTTTGGTCTATATCAGTAACATTTTTTTCTTGCCAATATCCCATTTCCTGAGTTCATATCCGTGGCTCAGAATCCCAAGGCAACTTTCTTGAGGAAGTTGACCTACCTGGTTCTCTAGGAGCTTTCCCCAAGCTCTTTCAGCCCTTCCTCAGTTGGAAACTATGCATCTCTCCATTATCAAACCATAATATTTACTGAACTGCTATTTCACAGATCATGTGCCCTAGGAGAGAACTTGGGAGCAGGGGTGACAATGGGCCCATCCTAGCATAATACTAACTAATGGGAGGTACTTGTAAATAAGTCCCTATTGAACACTGTATGTCATTCTTAATTCTCTTTCAACTGAAAAGTGTCCGTTTGGAAAATAAGGATATAGCGTGCAATCTGTTTACTTTGTAGTTTGTTTATAAGGATCACGTGAAAATTTTTGTAATTCTTAAAGCTTTTAGAAATGTATATAATTCTTCTCTTAGGATTATTTTATCCTCTTTGTTATTTAACTACAATCTCTGCAGAAAGAAAGAAAAGATGGTTTCCTACTTAATCTCGAAGAACCAAGTCTAATTAGATAGGCCACTCCAGCTCCAAAAAGCTCAGTTGAGTAGACAATACCAGATTCCCTGTATGTACATGTCTAGCACCTTAGCAGCCAAACATCTTTTTCCTGTCAATGCTTGCAGTGACCAAGTTATTTGAACAGTACAGCAAGCGACTGGGTATTATTTTGAAAGACTATGTCAGCACAATAAGTAGATATATATTGTATGTGCCTTCCTTCTCTGCAGAACCCAATACATATCTCTATTAATGGACTTTTTATATTTTATTGAAAAGATCCATGAAGGGCTCTCAGCTGTGGCCCTGATATAATATTTATGAACACATACACACACAAATGTTACCAACTTGAAAAAGCACGGGAAATTCGAAATTTCGCAATGCTCTGCCAAAACCCTGGAGGAATTTTTACTAACTAAAGCTCAGATGAAGTTTTGAAGGAAGAAAAATGGCTGGATACAAGGGCCCGATGCACAGATCTGGGAAAATGATGAACTTTCTGAGTTGTCATTTTGATGTCTGCTTTATGGGGAGAGAATAACTGTAGAATGCATCTAACTATTCAGAAATAAATATCTCTCTGCACCATCAGTTGATTAAGCAAAGGAAGCAAGATATAATTCTAAATAAAACCCAGGCATGGAAATAAAAGGACTTAGATTTGCATGCCAACCCTGCTACTTAGCACTGGGGAGGCTTTGGTACTTTTACTTAATATCTCTAACATTTGGATTTCTAAATGAAATGATAATAATATTATGACATTCTTTACCTGTAAGAACACATGTAAAGTCCCTCACATAGGAAGAGAGCAAGGTAAAATTCATTTTACATTAGTCCTTATTTGTATATTATTATCATTATTATTATTATTATTTATTTGCTGGAGATTGTTTATTGGGACTTAGCTTCCTTAACACCTAGTCTGACAAAATACACACATACGCACACACTTCAAAACCTCACAATGTCTGAAAGGCTAGAAAGTATCTGTTTCCCTTGGGTTCTGACACAGATTCCATCAATAAAAGTCCTCTTCACAAAATTGGGGAGACAAGAGAGAAAGAGAAGTCTTTGTTCTCATCCTCCAGCAGCAGGTAGATGAGAGGGGAGCAGCAAATAAGGACTTCTAAGAACCGTCTGGGCCTGCTCCTGGGAATCATCCACTCTGGAGCTGTGTGTCTTCGGGATTCCATGCAGAAATTCCTATCATCTTGCATTTTCTGATTCTCTCAAAGCCAGCTGCTTTCACTGACCTCCACTCTCAGCTTCCTCAGCTTTCCTGATAGATTTGTAAGCAGCTAATTTCCTGTATTCAATCCTTCCTGCTTAAGATACCCAGAGTGGCTTTTGACCTCCTGACCAGATCTAGCATAATGCACATTACTCAAGCTATAAACACAATTGTTTTGGGAGACACATCTATTAAGCAGTTGATGGTCAGGTGTTCACAATGGGCTTGTGCTAGCACATTGTGAACTCGCTAGCCTCCACCTTAATCTCCAAATGAAACAGCCACACCTCACTCAAAAGAAAAGCTTATTTCTCCCTGGACCGGACAGCAAAATTGTAACAATCTGTTCTCATTAGGGAAAGAGTAAAGAAAAACCCCCTCTCCACCACTACCACAACAGCGTCAACACATTTGTCTCATAAGAGGTGCAGCATCCTTGCAACCAAGATGCAGGGGAAAAGAATAATTTCTCTGAGTTTTACAAAATGTTTTCCACTAAGCATCTATTGCCGATGCAAATAAAAGATAACATATTTCAAAATTAAGTAATACCTCAGGAAACATAAAAGAGAAAAATTTTTAGCTAATAAGTTTTTTTTTCTGCCTCTGCAATGCTCTGAGCAACTTGAAGAGGAAAATCATGTTTAATTTATATTTGCATCCCAAGCACCTAGCATGGAGTTGGGGACACTTACATTTGTCGAAGTGAAGGCAAGTGGAAAATCAGGATTAGCCTGGTAGCTTCTGAAGACAGAGAGACCAGCGTGATCCTGTTAGTTCCGGACAGGCTCCAGAGGGAGGTTCCTACTCATCCCCACTGCTGGCTTCTCCTGTCACCTTCCCCTGAGGTCACTTTGTAAGGAGCCTCCCCTCAGTGTCTGGCAGCACAGCCCCAGAGCCCCTCGCTGGACTGGCCCAGTGCACCTGCCTTGCCCCCACCACATACAAGGGAGCCAATTTTAACAAACAGGATTTTCTAGACTGGCACCCATAGTTCTCATTCAGCACTTTTGATGTACTTGGCTACCTAAAATAGAAAATAATAATTAAAAAATTATATTCCAGAAAGCTTAATTATTTAAAAGATGTGCTTTAATTTAACGAGAAGGTTACAATAATATTTCCTTCCCATTATAACTGAAAAACAACTGAAAGTCGTGAAGAGTGTTATAGTGGTTTTGATGAGATAAATCTTTATTCTCAGAGACATAATTAACTTCTTCTTTGAGGAGGCACACTAAGTCTTAATTCAAGGACATTTATTTTTAAACTTCTGAAGGTCTGCGATTCTACGTTGTTAAATTCCAGGCAATGACTTTTAAGTCTGTTAAAATATTTTAATCCTCACCCCCCCCCATCTGTGCATTTTTGGTTTAAGTGGTTGTTGGATTTTCCTTAAGAAATAAGAGTCTTTGAAGCTGACCTTGTTCTGGCTAGGAGAACTCAGAGGACCCAGCTCCTGCAGTTTCTCTAGTTTTATTTTTCCAGGAGATGGGTGAGTTAGTCAGGTTATTGGTAAGGTTCTGCCCACCAAGGTGACTCAGGAATGCCCGTGGTCTGTGGTTAATTACTAAGCTCCCTGTGTCTCTGCCTTCAGCTGCTATTCTGAATATATTTTTGTGGCACAGAAGCCCAGACCCCACCTTTTGGCTTCTGCTTTGATGCACTCTTAGAATGGCCACTGTCCACACAGGGTGACAGGACATGTCTTGCAACAGATTTCTTTTCATAATTATAGAAAAAAAAAAAACTATCTTGCAGCTAAGTGTTTACGTAAAAGGGGGTTTGTGAGGATAAGGATTTCAAGACGACAGATCATTCAACAATTACAGCAACCAAAGCTTCTAATGGCCTGCAAAAACGCTCATGATTAGAGGACTCATTCTAAGGAACTGCACGAGATGCTGAACAAAACCCAGTTATCATAGTAAAACAGAAGGTTCACGTGGCATTCTTCTGTCTCAATGACAAAAGAACTGAAGGCATCAGTCAAGAGAGAAATGTAGGATGCATAACGTATGCAGCCCAACCGCGGCTATAGACGTCAGGCTTGCTGAAACAAGGCCATTCTTCACGCAGAAGCAGGCACGCGGTAAACATGGGCATTAATACTTTTTGGATTCAGGTGAGTGCTGGAATTTTGCAGTTCTAATGTTGCCATAATCCATCACTACCTGCTGCATGATTTTCTAGCACTTTTGTGTATGAAGCATTACATAACAATTAGAACTAACGATTTCGGTGTTCCCAGCTTTAGAAGGCTTTACAATTTCTGAAGCTCAGAAGTAGTCTGACATAAATTAAACTCTGTGTCTTTTAGGGAAGAGTCACTATGTGTGTAAGTGTGTTCTGTATAGCAATGGACTATTGTTAGTGTAAGTCAGGTATAGAAGGACCAGTGCTACCATTGGTACAAGAAGTTTGAAACCCAGCCAATGCTTTGCAGATTACAGAGACACCCTTGCCTCAGATCCCAGCATGGAATTTATACTTTCCTTTATTATTTTTATTTCAGAATATTAAGGGAATATTTACTTTCACACTAGCCTGATTCACCCATAGATACTATCGTTGAAATCTCCATATATTATGCATTCCCTGAGTCCTAATGAGGCTTCAAGGATCATCTAGAACCTGAAAGGGTAGGAACTTATTCCATGTTGACACCCAAAGGATTTGTCCATGACCTGGGACCATCTAGGAATCATGGATTCCACAGGCTGCAAATTCTTGCTCCATCCCTGAGACTAGTCCTATAGTTTCAGATGCCCTGGTGGGAACTAAAGGGATGCTTGGTTCCCTTGGGATATTTGGTGGGAACTTGGTGAGAACTTGGTGGGCAACATTTTCATGAGAGTTTATTTTTATTTTTATTTTTTGAATCAGTCTCTCTCTCTCTCTCATCTAAGCTAGAGTGCATCAGCCTAGCTCACTAGCTCACAGCAACCTCAAACTCCTCAGCCTCCCAAGTAGCTGAGACTACAGCTGTGCACTGCAATGCCTGACTAATTTTTCTATATTTAGTAGAGATAGATTTTTCTCTTGCTCAGGCTGGTCTGGAACTCCTGAGCTCAAGGGATCCATCCACCTCAGCCTCCCAGAGTGCTAGAGTAACTGGCATGAGCCACTGTGCCCAGTCTTTCTTGGGGCTTTTAGTGGAGGACAGATGACATTTAGGATAGACAGAAGCAGCATTGAAATACCAGAGTGTGATACCATTGCTTCTATATCATAATAAAAATAACAGTATATCCTGAATTTTAAACTATAACACCACCCAAAGGATATGTTATTGGTGAAAGCTGCATAACTTCAAACTGTTTATATTTTTCCAAACTGTCATATTTTCCGTAGGCATAAAAAAAAAAAGCCTGCAACCTCCTGCCAAAAATGTAATTTTTACTTATAGCACCATTCATACTACCTCTGAAAAAACAGCCAAATATTATATTAGTCACAATACCCATCACTTCCTATATTTGAGGCTATTGTTCCTGAACTCACTGACTCCATTGCCCCTGATTACAGGTAGAAAACTATCTGAAGTATGCCCTGTATTCTGGTTGTGGCATTCATCTCCGGATTGCAGAGGTAGGAAATAAGTAATAAATTGGTCATCATGAAATATTCAAAATAGCAACAGTTTGATTCCTGGCATCCAGAGGTAACTTATAAGGTAAAGAGAGAAAGAAGTGAAGATCTCCAGTACTCAAACCACAACGTAAGACCATGTCAGATCCTGGTGGAGAGCGTGGTGCCGGGAAGTGCAGGTGGGAGGGGGGCTCATGGCTCTACAGCCTCCAGATATTTTCTAGAACCAGTGATTCATTCATGGGGTTCAGGAGAACATCCCAGTACATACTCACGGGAGCAGTCAGACGAGTCAGGAGAACTCTCACTGCCGGTAAGACAGGATGGTTGGGGAGGCGGCATGCGTGTACTTTATTATATGTAAATTATACCTCAAAGACTTTTTTTTAAAAAGAAAAAAACAAATACCTGAGAATGTAGTATATAGGTCACTGTAAATAAGAAGAGTAAAATTCAGAGTCAAAGTCCTGGGAAAGGAGGGAAGAGGAAAAGGGTGGAGAATGAAACCCCACCTTGAGAGCCGCTGCAGGCATTTCACTGCAAGCAGCCCACCTCTGTCTGAGCTCACAGGTCCACGCAGGTGCAGCAGCCCCCTCAACTGTACAAGTGGAATCTTAGAAATTTCCAAACTGGATTAGGCTCACACCATGGCTGTGATCCTTCTTAGCTGTGTGATCACAGGCAATGGATTTAAACTCATTGAACCTCAGTCTTCTCAGTTGTAAAAGGAGAATGATAATATCTTTAGGATTGTGGTGAGGTTTATTCTAAGAGAAGGTGTGTAAATTACTGATGTACTCAGTAACCTGAAGGACTTTTATCTTCATTCTCAACCTACTGGTGGGCAGAC
Source organism: Arctocebus calabarensis (assembly GCA_963573935.1). Classification (NCBI taxonomy): domain Eukaryota; kingdom Metazoa; phylum Chordata; class Mammalia; order Primates; family Lorisidae; genus Arctocebus; species Arctocebus calabarensis. The sequence continues at coordinate 9,564 of CAUYON010068386.1, read as the reverse complement.
CACAGCCCAGAGTCAGATGGCCAGAAGCCCTGCGGCCATACTGAACAGGCCCAGGAGCACACATCAAATGACTGTGAAGACTCAGACTCCCAACCACCTTCTCATTTTCTCTGATCTGTGCTAGGATTATAAAGCAATCTGACCCAAAGACATGATGATTTTCAAAAATGGAGGAATAAAACATATCTTTTATTCCTGGTGCCCTAAAGTAGGAAAATGCCAATACATCATAGGATAATTAATATTAATATAAATTTTACTTAATGGAGAATAATAAACTCAGATGCAAACATCACCAGATAAGGCATTCAGGTACCAATGACAGATGAGTACTCAGAACACATGGGGCAGTATTTTGGACACTTTTCTTGCTGTCTTTGGGGCTCTGCTTCTTGGTATGCCTTACAGTACACAGGCATGAAGACCAAGGTAGCAAAGCCTCTGTGTTAAGTCCTCTTAAGACCCACCCTAGGGTTACATTAAAAGTTCTTTCCTCCCCTGGTTTTCATCGCTACAGATGTCTACTTGATATCAGTGTAGTTAGCAGTTTAAGTTTGCTGAAATTAACAAATAGAAAGACAAGAAGTCACTTCTTCATTTGTTCAATGATGACTTAAAAATTAGCTACACAAGTAGTTTCAGAATAGAGGTTCAACTAATGTTCACTCCCCACCCCAGAAATGGCTGCAAAGAGAAAAAAATATATTAACTCTCACCAGTTTGAAATGTTTATTAATGTTGCTGTGATTTAAAATATCTAGATCGTCTATAGACTCCATGACATAGTCAAAGCATCATGATCACGGCTTACTAAAACAAAAGAAAGGGAAGATTTGGTTTTTGTTGTCTCTGGAACTCAGAAAGGCTATCTCTGAGTTGTCCCTGGGACCAAGAGAAGACTTTGTGAAAGAAGACACATTAAAATAAGACCCTTGGAATAGAGTTCCTGGGTAAGACCAGCAAGAAGCCCACATAAACCATACTGCACTTGACCTTAGTCAAAAGGCAGAGCTCTACTGCAAATAATCCCAGAGGGAGGCTGTGAGTATTCTTTCCTCAGCAACGGTTGAGTGACTCTGGTGGAGATATGAGGACAGAAACCAAAGCAGAGGAGCTAAAAACACAGTGCATTAAGTAGCATTTACTCATCTTTCATCTTGTTATTCAAGGAACAGAAGGGAATTATAGGAAATTTTAATATAGAAAAACATAACAAAAAAATAAAGACCTGGTACTAACATAGCACTCAACATTAAATATTAATATTCTCATCCACCTTTTTTTCTAAAGATACATCTATATGCTTGTATGTGCAGAGGGTTTTTTAAAGTAGGTTTGTGTTCTAAATATTTTGTACCCTGGTCTTTTCACGTCCCATGTACAATAGAAGTCATTCCTTCTAGAACAGCAGTGCTCAACCTGTGGGTCGTGACCCACAGGAACTGTATTAAAGGCTCATGGCATTAGGAAGGTTGAGAACCACGGCTCAACAACATTTAGAGTCTATAACTGGCTCATTCAGCAAAAAAAAAAAAGGCTACAAAGCAGAGAATCATTTAAAAACACACTCATTGCCTAAACATTTTATTTTTAGTTAAGATATATAATTATTCATTAACTGTGCTCAAGACTGCACCATTTTCTTTATGGTCCAGTTCTCTGATTAGAGAGAGCTCCACCAAGTTTTCCTGGGAAAGCCATATTTATGATATGTTGTCCAAAATTCCATTTTTGATGTCTTTAAATGAGCACGAGTGTGCATGGAGGCAGTCACAACCTAGGTCACAGAATTTTACAGGGTTCTCCGTCACCTTTTATAGCTGTCTAACCACACAGAATCTGACAATTTGCTAGCACCTCATCTTTCTAGAAAAACAATTTGAAATATTTACAGTTTTGCACTCAATGACTTATTGATCTATGTACCGTTTTAACTGAGCTATGTAATTACAATGGCAAGGACAACTGGCCTAAACTTATTAATGACTCATACTAAGGACATACCAATAGTGGGAGCAAATACACACAAGAACAGAGGACAGCAGCCCGTGGTCCACATGACGAGAGCACCCTGGACACTGATTGTAATATTGACGGATGGAGTGACACACTGCATTATTCTGCTGACATGGCCTCATGGGGAGCTGAGTTAAGCATCTTCTGTAGTTACCAATGTGACCATGTTTCAACAATGAAAATGTTCCCAGTCATTTTAACTAAATGAACATGTTCTGTATTAGGATAGATAATTCTGTACTTATGCTTAAAATATCTCTAAGTGGTACAACTGTGGTTTTAGTGATATTGAAACCTAGTAGCATCAACCTAGGAACTTTCAGAATGAAGAATGGCATTAAACTCACATGCAGAGATTTGTCCTTGTGTCATCAGAAAGCTCTATTTCACCTCAAATGTCGTCCATTCATTGACCAAACTTAATAAACCCATATTTCTGCTTCTACCACAGTCTAGTATCCAATAGTCAACTTGTATAACTTACAGTGGTGTTTTCTGAATAATAATAATTCAGCAATAAATATTGAGGTCATCTTGGAATGAATTAACCTCATGGGTTTGTTGTTTCTCTAAAAGAACCTTGATATTTCCACTTTTTCCTGCCAACATAACTTCTCACAAGAGTCAGCAGTGTTCTCAGTCATGTGCCTGACCAAAGGGCTAACAAGTAATTAACAATACATCATTATTTAAGGCAGTTAAGGCATATAATGATCCTTAATCAAAAAATGGAATGCTTCCTATAAATGCTGTGTTACACAACCTTTTCCAAATATTATTTATTATCAGTTAGTGTAGAGTTGTGAATATTATCTCTTGATAAAAAGGAATTATCCAAAGGAGCTAAAGAACAGCATTATTGATCATCCTGCAAATCTATCTTCTTTAATCCTCTGCATCTAGAACCTTAGTAATATGATTCCCTTTCTCAACACAGGTTCTCTCTCCTAGGATACAAATGCCAAGTGTTTACATATGGTCCAGTTCGTGTATTTATCTATTTTCTAGTTAAAATGGAGCTGTTGTAGTGCACCTTAGCCTGGGGCTATGCTTCTGGTAACCATTCAAGAAGTCAAACTCTGTAACTGAGCTTCTTTGAAAGACTGCAGAAGCTCTGCTTAGCTAACACAGTTAAAAAATGTGTGTGTGATTATATACATATATAAAATACATGTAAAATAATAATATATAATTGTACATATACAAATATAGTACATATATATAAATTATTTATACCTATACATAGTGTTTTAAAATAAAATCCCTTCTTTATAGCAATCTTTGATAATGGCACCACCACTTATGAAGTGAGACAAGCTGGAACTCACAGAGGTACCCTCTATGCCTCTCTCCTCCATGTACCAAATTTAATAAGTCATCACATCTCTAGAATTTTACCTTAGAGATGTCTCTTACTTCCCTAGTCTACTCTCAAACTCCAATGCTTTGTGTTCCAGTTCCACCATTTCTTGTGGGGATATGTGAATAGACTCAAGTTCCCTTCAGGAAAACATGCTGTAGTGGCCTCTTCTCTCTCTTAACAATCTACATTTTTATCATCCCCACTCAATATCCTTTTCAGATTTACACAAGAAGGTTAGAACAGATTATGAATAGGGATGAAGACAGTTCCTAAAATAGGAAGTCATGTCTTCAGCCTCATTCTTCGGGAAAGCTGGGTTATCTTGCATCTACAGAGCAAAAAGACACATGGGAACAACCACCGCTTATGGAAGCCTGTTTTTTAAGACGTCGTAGATGGAACAACTTCTGGAATCAGAGACTCCTATCCACACAGATCGAAAAGGGACCTCACACACCATCCAGTCTAACTCTGAGAACAATTATACTTTGTTAGAGCTTAATTGTTTCTCTCTCCCCCAAATTCACACGTTGAAGCCCTAAGCCAATGTTTTTCAACTTTTTTTTTTTTTTTAATCTCATGGCATGCTTGAAGTCATAGTTAAACTTCTGTGGCACACGTAAATTATGCTGATCATAAAAAGAATTTTTAAAAAGAATATATTTACTGTGTTTTGAACTTCTTTTGAAAATAATTTAATTGATGACCTTTAAAAACTTTTCCAGCACACCTAAGACCCTCTCATGGCATGCCAGTAGTGAAAATTACCACCCTAATCCATAGTCCCTCAGAATGTGACTATGCTGTAGAAACTTTACTGGGGGATTAAGCCATTAGGACCGGCCTAATTCAGTCTGCTGGTGTCCATAAAGAAGAGGAAATTTAGACACACAAAGTAACAGTAGGGAAGCCCGCACACAGAAGAACATACAAGGACAGAGAAAAAAAAAAGGTGGCCATCTTCAAGGCAAGGAGAGAGGCCTGGGAGGGAACCAGACCTGCCAACATATTGATCTTGAACTTGCAGCCTCTAGAACTGTGAGAAAATACATTTCTAGAGCTTGTCTGACTCGGTCTGCAGTATTTTGTTATGGTAGACCTAGAAAACTAACAGACATGCTTTCACTTGCTATGGTGAAGAAAGAATATTCTTTCCTATATTTCGCACATCCTTCTTTTTCAGGCAAAACAATATAGGAAATAATAATTTTCAAACTGGGAAGTTTTTAGGGCCGGGTAAATCTCACCGGAAAGCATGGTAACAAGAGATTTGCAGCAATTAAACTTTAAAAAGCCTCTCAAGATCTCCCAGAGTTAAGGTGCACATTTCAACGAAGCCAAGTACTAACAAATGTCCACCCTGCAGCAACACCACAAGAAAATCACCTCTCTACCCTCAGGATTCTAATTATTTACTCACCCAAACTCCCAACGTGGAATCTGAAGGGGACTGTGTTGAAGGTATAATGTACCATATTGGATGTGTTAATCTCAATGTGAAAAAGAAATCCAAAGGTTCAGAATTATTTATATCATTGACACATTTAACACAAAATTTATTGAGATAGTAGTCAGACAGAAAACATATTATAACCATTTTTCCAAGAATCTGAGCTCAAGTTTGAATTATTATTTCGATAAATAACTAGCTAAGGAATTGACTTTTACCTTGACTTTGTGTCATCCTTGCCGCTGTCCAAGGCCACCTCTACTTCCTGGGGACCACAGATTCAGAGATAGAAATATATCTCCCGTGATGCTGCGATGCCTGTTCTCATCCTGGATCTGTACATATATCATTCAAGGCTTCCCCCAAGCCTGAGCAGGCTGAAAAGCCTTCCACAGAATGAACTGTGCAGAGATCTATAAGATCATTGTAGACTAATGAGTCAAAATTGAATTTCTCATCTGTGGCCCTTTCTGATTTTTCTTTTTCAACTTAGGAATTAATTTTCTAGTCCAGACAATATTCACAGGTTTTTAAACTAAAGGCTTTGGGCTACTTACGGCTACAGATTTTGTTTGTTTAGATGGTGTAGTATTTTATTTAAAAAAAAAAAAAAGATATGCACAAGGTCTGTCAATGAAGTTCACGAACTCATTCCAGAAAAAATAGCTACAAACTTCATTGCTGAATGTCACAATGGTCACCTTCAAAGTACTCCCCTTGGGAAGCTATGTACCAATTCCAGCATCTACTCCACCCTTCCAAGAGATTTTGAAACTCTTTCTCTAGAATATCAAAGCTATCATCATACAACACCCAAAACCAGGCAACAATGACAATGAACACCACTCACCCAGACACCACCCCACGTCAACACCAAGGTTACGAAACCTTACTGAGTTGTTTGTACGGTGTTACCAACCCAAGTGCATGGTGGTAAGTATGTGAACTTAATTGTCAGATCTTAAAATTGTTGTTAAAAAACATCAGCTGTGTCTATGTCTATAAACGTAAGTGCTTATATGTGGATCACACCTACTCTCATTTGCCACTATCTTTATGGACCTCTCTGCCACCCATCTTCTTCCAAAGACATTTGAAGGGACCCTGAAGGCATTGCAGATTTTGTGGCATTTGAGAGATATTTTGAGATCCTACAACTCTTATCTAACCAGAGGACCCAAAGATAAGAATTGTTCTGTAAAAACAAAATTACAGCAAACAAAATATGATACCACCTAAAGGGGTTAGTTACGGCCCACTCGTTAGGCCCGTGATTTTTCCACTAGTGTGGTGTGAAAAATTTGAAAGATCATGAATTAAATTATTTTCAAAAGAATCACAAAGCACAGTAAAGTATATTCTATTTTTTACTCTCTGTTTTGATCCACATAATTTAAGTGTCCCATGAAAGTTTAACTTAGGTTCAAGTGTGCCATGAGATAAAGAAGGTCAAAACATACTGCCTTGGGCACCATATCCTCTGAGTACCAAAAGCTAGACCATCTTCTAAACTTGAACTTATTATATTTTCTATGTAGCAAGCTCACTCCAACGTGAGTTCCTAAAACCTCTTTTGTAAACAAAAAATATGTGCTATGAAAAGAGTAAAAATTAACTTATGAGATTGAGGGCTATATGTTTTCCCAGAAGTAGGAATATACTTATCACCTTTTTCTAATATAGGTCAGGGAAATGTTGATTGAGAATTGAAGAGACCAGGAGTAAGAATTTCAGGGGAGGGCTAACAGTGAGCATGAAGCTGCGATTCACAGTTCTGAGTTCACCAGGGACAAGTCTAACCTGGACTGGAAGTGAATCCTATGTGGTAGATAAAGAACCACATAATCTGAATTTTCCACTGCTATCTGAGGTTTAGGCACTTCTATTCTTTTGAAAAAGGATATATGTTGCTGATTAACCAAGTGTATACATAAATTCAATTTAATTTTTGTGTCTGATACTTTCCTTATAAACATTACTATACCAGGAACGCTTGGGAAAATTAGATGTTTTTATTCAGAAAATTTGCTCAACATGTTCTTATATAGAAAACAGACCAAATAAAATAAAATAAAACATTCTGACTGGTTTAGTTTAATTGTGATAATGTCAGGGAAATATTTTGCATTATATAGATTTAGAAGATTTACAGTATTCATTAGTTTTGCCAGAAAATCAGACTAGGTAACATGCCAAAGATTGATTAATAAGTGGACATAAAAGGAAGGAACCCTTGGGTGGGAATGTAGCACTTAAGCTGACCATTTAACTGTAACATTTTAAATAACATTTAGTAACATTTAGTAACATTTTAAATGATCTGGGGCAATCTCTGTCCCTGACATGTTAGATGAGAAAAATCAAACTCTTTGTTGACATCATTAAATGGGGAAATGAAGCCACACGTGCCACTAGGAATACTAAACTCCAGTGGGCAAATATTCAAAGCGGCAGAGGAGGCCGGTTGTCCCGGGGGCCTCTCTGGTCCCACCTCAGCAGGTGTGTCCCAGGACCACAGCCGGCTGGTCACGTGGTGGTGTGCCACCTGCTCCCTGCTCTGAGAACCAGGGAGCAAATGTCAGTCCTCAACACTCTTCAGTCACACCAGTCACGTCCCAAGTTATGGAGGAAAGATCCATGGAACCCTGAAAAGGGGCCCTATCGCCACCACCCAACCTCCCTTTCTGGCTGAGCAAACGTGCTCAGGGAGCTTCTCTTCCCCTCTACCACACAGCCCACTTCACAGCGTCCAGGTGGCTACCCACAGCTGACTCTTTCTTTCTGGCGTTGCCTTGAAGGTCTGGTCCCCCTCTTTTCTGTCTGGGAACGGTTCCCCTCCGTCCACATTCTGGCTGCCTCCCCCCATCCCATGAGGGAAGCTAACGCCTGCCAAGCAGCTGTTGCCACTCTCCTCAGAAACCTCTAACAACCGTCCTTCACGGCTGTGCTTCTCTTTTGACCATCACCTATCACCACCCCCCGTTTCAAAATATTTATCAAAATATTTTTTTCCGAATTTTTATGATGTTCTCCCTAAGAAGAACCAAGGCAAATAAACTATTCTCCATGTAAATATTTTAGAGTATGGGCATCCCACATAATGAAAGTGGGTACAACGGAGAGCAGAGATGACTCCAAAATTGGGGGAAATGCTCACCCCCAACATGTTGCCCCCCTGGGGCAAACAAGCAGCTGAAGACCCCCCCTCTGCTTCTCTACCCAGCCTCGCAGAGAATAAGAATGGTTCCCTGGATCCAGGCCTCCCAAGACGTTTCCCGGCCAAGCCCAGCTCACTCCTTGCTGCCATGAGGGCCAGTCCTCAGCCCAGGGAACCCCTGTGTGCTTCCTCTGCTTTCCAACTCTTCATCACCCAGCAAGACAATATGCCTCTGAGCCCCAGAGACCAACGGCTTCAAAATGACCAGCTGATTCTCCTCCTTTACTGATGAGAGTAGAGAAAACACTACCTTGGGACAGGGGAATCCTTCAGTATCAGAACCGAATCCCAAAGGCTCCACAAATTCACCCCCACACCCCCCCCACAAACCCCTCACACAGTCCGAGCCCTCTAGCTATGGTGTTGTCATGGCAACCAAGAGAGAGCCCAGAGCAGAGTGGATCTTATCACCCACAAGTGGTGCTTCCAGTCTTTCGTCTCATCACGCTTTCCACGTGACACACTGTGTCATTAAGAGGTCTCAGATAGTAATTAATTACGAACTGTGACTCTCCTGCCCCTGGTTTGGTCATGATGACACCCCGAGGACATGGGAGAAGCAAGTTTCAGGTACAAGGTAAATAAATAAAATAAAATCAGATTAAAATGGGAAGGAAGATGCTGGGGTGGGAGATTTGGGAGAGAAAGTCTGGAGGTTATCTTACTCAACTCCCTCCTCGCAGCCCTCCGTGTGAGTGTGGGGCTGTGGAATCACGCAGCGTCACATCCGACTGCCCTTTCCAAATTCCCAGGACAATGCAATATGAATCAGCAACCTGCCCGCAACATCCCCCGGAGTGCAGGAGAAAGACTCCCAAGACAGCAGCCTAAGGCTGGCCAAGGTCTCAGGAAATCTATTTATTCTCTCTTTCAGCCAAAGCAGAGTTTGAGTTAGAAAACTAGGATAGCTAAATCCTTGGGGGCTAGGTTATTTTAATAAGGAAACCATTTTGTATAATTTAATAAATTCTCAGTTTGTGTCGCATTTTTTTTTTCTATTTTATCCCTTACTGCTCTTGTAAAAAAAAGTTTCCTTATTTTTAGAGGACAAATGGAAAGATCTCTCTTTCTGTCACTCAGCCAGGAAAGCATGAAAGGTCATGGTGTTTACGTGGCCAGATTGATAGCATCTGGGAGAGAGGACTTGGTGGGGAGGGGACACCTTCTTGCCTACTGCCCTTCATTCTTCTAGAATGAGCAAACAATGTATTTGGCATGGTAGGGCATAACAAACCTATGTAACTTCAAATACATCTAAGCGTTAAGGTCAAGAGAACAACGTGTAATAGTAGCAAGATAGAAAATCAGAGGTAGGCAGAGTCTAGTCATAAGCAGTTTTATCTACCTAAATAAAGGCTTTTCTTTTCTTTTTCTTTTTTTTTTTTTTTTTTTTTTTTTGTGTCAGTTTGTTTGATGATATGGGTTGTTTGTGTTCCATGGCCTCAAACCAACCACCGAAGGGAATTTTATTGCAGCACCCACCCAAGTAGCGTGGGTTAGAGGTGCCGGCCCCAAAGC
>CAUYON010068385.1:0-28336 GCA_963573935.1 Arctocebus calabarensis | reverse complement strand
GTGGCATCACAGCTCTCAGCAACCTCCAATTCCTGGGCTCAAGCGAGTCTCTTGCCTCCGCCTCCCAAGTAGCTGGGACTACAGGCGCCCGCCACAACGCCCGGCCATTTTTTGGTTGCAGCCGTCATTGCTGTTTGGCGGCCCGGGCTGGATTTGAACCCGCCAGCTCAGGTGTACGTGGCTGGAGCCTTAGCCCGCTGAGCCACAGGGACTGAGCCCTTCCATTCTGTTATTGTGGAGTATGACCCAGACTGATGTTTCTATGTCACACTCACCTTGCATTCCAGGAATAAATCCTACTTGGTCATGAAGTGTGATTATTTTCAGTGTACTGCTGAAACCTTGTCCTGCTAGTAATTCGCTGAGGATTTTTGCATTTGATTAATCAGGCTTGCTGCTCTATAGTTTTCTTATAAAGTTTTATCTATGTTTGCTGTCAAGATTACTCAAGCCTCATTTTTTACTTTGGAAGTGTTTGTTCCCTTCTTAATTTTTGGAAGATTTTCAGGAGTATTTATGTTGATTACTTTTTCAATATTTGATAGATTTTCTCATTACAGTCATCCGGTTCTGTACTTTTCTTTCTTTCTTTCTTTTTTTTTTTTTTTTTAGGCAGAGTCTCACTTTGTCACCCTTGGTAGAGTGCCATGGCCTCATAGCTCACAGCAACCTCAAACTCTGGCTCAAGGATTCTCTTGCTTTGGCCTCCTGAGTAGCTGGGACTACAGGCACCCAGCACAACCCCTGGCCATTTTTAGAGGCGGGATCTCACTCTTATTCAGGCTAGTCTGGAACCTGTGATCTCAGGCCATCCACTCACCTGGGCCTCCCGGAGTGCTAGGATTATAGGTGTGAGCCACCTGGAGCAGTGATTCTGCTGTACTTTTCTTTAATGGGAGGTATTTGATCAGCGAATTAATCTGTTACTCGTGGGTTTAGATTTCTTCCTTCTTCATGTTTAAGTCTTAGTGAGAGGTATAGTTCTGCAAATTGATGCATTTCTTCTTGACTATCGAATTTGTTACATATAATTGTTCACTCTCCTCTTAATTTCCTTTTCATCTGCATGGAATCAATTATAGTAGGTTTTGGTTTTCCATTTCTAATTTTAGTCATTTCTGTCTTCTGAGTGTTGTTACTTTTTTGTTTATATGAGCAAAGGTTTGTCTATCTTCTTATTACTAAGTGTATGATCTATTATTTTGGTGACTTTCTGTAGTACTTTTCCATTCACTATTTTGATGGTTTTCTAATCTTTATTCCTCTTTCTGCTACAGTCATACTTACTTTGGTCTTCTGCTTCATTGAAGTAAAAAATCAGGTTGTTTATATATGATTGTTGTTTATTTATTTATTTATTTTTGCAGTTTTTGGCCAGGGCTGGGTTTGAACCCGCCATCTCCAGTATGTGGGGCTGGTGCCCTATTCCTTTGAGCCATAGGTGCCACCCAGATTGTTATTTATTTATTTTTAAGACAGAGCCTCAAGCTGTCACCCTGGATAGAGTGCTGTGGCATCACAGCTCACAGCAACCTCCAATTCCTGGGCTCAAGTGAGTCTCCTGCCTCCACCTCCCAAGTTGCTGGGACTACAGGCGCCCACCACAACGCCTGGCCCATTTTTGGTTGCAGCCACCATTGTTGTTTGGTGGGCCCGGGCTGAATTTGAACCTGCCAGCTCAGGTGTACGTGGCTGGTGCCTTAGCCTGTTAAGCCACAGGCACCGAGCCAATATAGTGCTTAATTAATGATTTTGTCTTGAAATGCTAGAAAAGCATTTGATGTAGAGCTAGAGCAAAAAGCACAGTACTACATATTTGTATATGTGATCATTTATTAGCTTTTAATGGAGAACTTCATATTTTCTTAAGGGTTAGAGTTACTGAGTTAGGGTCCTTTTTTTTATATTGAAAGACTCATGCTTCCATTTCCTTTCCTCATATCTTTACTACTAGTAAGTGATTCAGCATTTTCTTTGGGAAAGACTAAAACTTCTGGCTCGGCTCCTGTGGCTCAGTGGGTTAAGGCGCCAGCCACATACACCTAAGCTGGCGGGTTCGAATCCAGCCCGGGCCCGCCAAACAACAATGACGGCTGCAACCAAAAAATGGCCTGCAGTCCCATCTACTTGGGAGGCTGAGGCAGGAGACTCGCTTGAGCCCAGGAATTGGAGGTTGCTGTGAGCTGTGATGCCATGGCACTCTATCCAGGGTGACAGCTTGAGGCTCCGTCTCAAAAAAAAAAAAAAGACTAAAACTTCTTTTTCACTTCTGCAGGACAATGTTACTAAATAATGTATTTTTGCTTGAGACGTGTTTATTTTTTTAAGCACTTTGAATGTATCATCCCACTGCCTCTAGCAGGCAAGTTGTCTTCTGAAAAATGTACTTAGTCCTATATACTTTCTTTTGTATATGACAAGTCTCTATTTTCTTGTTACTTTCATGATTTGCTTTTGTCTTTGACTTCTTTTTTTTTTTTTTTTGTAGAGACAGAGTCTCACTTTATCGCCCTGGGTAGAGTGCCCTGGCATCACAATGCTCACAGCAACCTCCAGCTCTTGCCTCAGCCTCCCAAGTAGCTGGGACTACAGGCGCCCGCCACAGTGCCCGGCTATTTTTTTGTTTGTTTGTTTTGCAGTTCGGCCGAGGCCGGGCTTGAACCCGCCACCTTCGGTATATGGGGCCGGTGCCCTACTCGCTGAGCCACAGGAGCCACCCTGACTTCTTGTAATCTGTTTCTAATATATCCCTTTGTGAGTGTCCTTGGGTATTTGCAATTAGAACAGTGCAGCCATGTTTCTTGAATTTGTATATGCAGTTATTTCCTCAAATTTGGGACAGTCTTCAAATGTGATTTCAGTTGTATGTCTTTAAGATGGGTGCAAGCAGCCTCATCGGTTCCAGCTGCTTCATCACCCCCACAAGATGGATGCTGGTGGCCTCACAATGGCCTTACACCACCCTCCGGGTAGGAGGAAGGGGAAAACGAGGTAAATGAAATGATGCCAAGTACCATTACTCTTAGATTGGTCCAGATCGGGCAGAAACAGGACAAGATAAGAACAAATGGGCCAAGTACTATCATAATGAAAGTTCATGAGCTAAGTGCTATAACAAATTGTTTTACTTATCCATTAGTTGCTAGATCTGCATTATGTTACCTTACTTTTATCTAACTGCCCTTTATGTTCCCTATTGGCTAAACTGCTAAATTGTAAGGTTCGCTTCTGTAAAAGAGGTCATCGTGACCCCATGCTTGCTTCTTGCTTCTTTTGTCAGCTTTCTTTTTTCTTCTAATTGCTAACTTTTAGCCCACCGGTTTGACCCTTTGCCAACTGTCAGACTAGAAAAACCCCAACTTCAGACCCCTCAATGCTCTCTCACGTAGTCTGCTTTAGACTTTGCTGAGACAGCCCTGAGGTTAATAAAGGACTCCTTTTTGAAATTTGAGTCGGTGGTCCTTATCTCTCTCCATAACATCTTTTTCTTCTCCGTATGAAATTTCCATAGTTTGTATATTTTTCCATATGAGAATATCCCCCAAATCTATACAGGTTTCTTTGCTTTTCATCATTATTTGTTTTTGCTTTTTTTGGGACAGAGTCTCATTTGATCACACTTGGTAGGGTGCCATGGCGTCATAGCTCACAGCAACCTCAAACTCTTAGGCTCAAGTGAGTCTCTTGCTTCAGCCTCCTGAGTAGCTGGGACAACAGGCACCCGCCACAATGCCAGGCTATTTTTAAAGATGAGATACTGCTCTGGTTCAGGCTGGTCTTGAACTTGTGAGCTCAGGCAGTCCACCCACTTCGGCATTCCAGAGTGCTAGGATTACAGATGTGAGCCACCGCACCTGGCCTATCGTTATTTTGTCTTTTTCCTCTTTTGAAGTGATAGTTTTGAATAATCTGTCTTCAACATGCTCATTCTTTCCTCTGTCTTAGTCTGCTGTTGATTGCCCAAGTGAATCTTTACTACACATCATATACTGCAGCTCTAGAATTGTTGTTCAGTAGTTTCTCTTGTTGGATATTTTCTTCTTTCAAGTATTTATTTCCTTCATTCAGTTAGTTCTGTGTCCCTCTTATCTTTTAGCTCCTGAAGTATCTTAGGACAGTTGCTTTAATTATTTGTCAGGTAACTCAGAAGAAGTCTGTGTTCCTTTAGATCATGTTTCAGTACTTTTGATTCCTTTTATTTGGATGTACTTCTTTATCTTTTGTCAGCCTCGTATTTTTAGTTAGGTTGGACTACTGGTAAATGCCGTTTGCACTCTTCTTACCCTAATATGGGGACACCTTTACTCATTAGCTTATTGTAAACCATACAGGAGATTTCACTCCTTTTTTGATGATGTGTCTCCCTTCCTGGCCACTTTCATGTATTATCACTAATGTATACGCAATTGCCTTTAAATGTCTTACTTTCAGGCAGTGCTTGTGGCTCACCAGCCCCATATGCCAAGGGTGGTGGGTTCGAACCCAACCCCAGCCAAACTGCAACAACAAAAAAAAATAATAAATAAATGTCTTACTTTCCTTAGGAAACTCCTCCCTGCTGTTTCCATAAGCTTTCAGTTTCTGTTGTATTTCTCTGCTCATAATCTCCCTGAAACTCACCCATCATCCTTGTGGCTCTTGCAGTCCCCACACTGGTCCAGGGCATCACCTCACCTCCTCATGTGTTTAGCATTGTTAATGTGACATACAAAGTACAGTGTTAGTCCTTTCAATGAGTCACATGGGGTAGATCCTAGTCTGTTTCTCAGACTCTACTAATGCCAGATCCATAGGTTCAATTTCCACTCTTTTCTTGCTTTCCTAGGAAGGAGCTGTGTGTTAGGAAATGATGCAAGAAACAAGACTATGAAAAATTGACCTATATTACACTTTCAGTTCTATCTACCCGAAATGGAGCTATTTCAAGCTTAAGAGAAAATTGGTGAATATACTCATGTTGAAAAGTCTACCATCCATATTACCTCCGTTTCGCCACTTGCAAACAACTCTTAGTTTTTTCAGAAACAGCGTCTCACTTTTTCGCCCTCCGTAGTGCTATGGCATCACAGCTCACAGCAACCTCCAATTTCTGGAATTAGGTGATTCTCTTGCCTCAGCGTCCCCAGTAGCTGGGACTACAGGCACCTGCCACAACGCCTAGCTATTTATTTTATTTATTTATTTTTTGTAGAGACAGGGTCTCACTTTTCACCCTCGGTAGAGTGCCATGGCGTCACACAGCTCAAAGCAACCTCCAACTCCTGGGCTTAGGTGATTCTCTTGCCTTGGCCTCCAAAGTAGCTGGGACTACAGGCGCCCGCCACAACGCCCAGCTATTTTTTGTGTTTGTTTTGCAGTTCGGCCAAGACCAGGTTAGAACCCGCCACCGTCAGTATATGGGGGCGGCGCCCTAGTCGATGAGCCACAGGCGCCGCCCCAGCTATTTTTTGTTGTTGTTGTTGTTAGAGTTGGGCCGGAGCTGGGTTTGAACCCACCACCCTCAGTATATGGGGCCAGTGCCCTACCCACTGAGCCACAGGTGCTGCCCTGTGGTGGGGTTTTTAGTTCTAAGTCATCCCTCACACAACCTCAAAGAATTCATACTCAAAAGAAACCCTACAGATGTGATTAATATGGCAAGGCCTTTAATTGCAATTCATACTTTAGACGACACCAGCATATTTGTTCTGGAGAGAAACCATACAGATGTGATACATGTGGCAAGGCCTTTATTTATAATTTAAACCTTGTAAAACATGCCAGTATTCACAGTGGAGTGAAACCATACAAATGTAATGAATGCAGCAAGGTCTTCCTTTACAATTCATGCCTCATACAACATTTCAGTATTCACAGTGGAGAGAAACCTTACAAATGCAATGAATGTGGCAAGGTCTTCCATTACAAATAAAACCTTAAAAATCATCACACGATCCATTTGGGAGAAAAACCTTACAAATGTTTTGAATGTGGCAAATTGTTTAGTAGGTGTTCGAGGTTTCGTATACATCAGGTTATCCACAACGCAGATAAACCCTACCGATGTGATGATTGTGGCGAGGTTTTCATGCACAAATTATTGCGAACAGTTCATGTGCGAATTCATACTGGAGAGAAACCTTACAAATGAAATGAATGTGGCAAGGTCTCCAGACAGAAGATATGCCTTACAGTTCCCATCAGAAAACACACACTGGAGATAGACCTTAGGAATGTAATAAGTACGGCAAGGTCTTCTGTCACAAATCAAACCTTAAAAATCATCAGGCAATCTATATAGGAGAGAAATCTTACAAGTGTAATGAATGTGACAAGGCCTTCAGAAACCACTTTATAATTACTCACACTTGCATATGAAAAATGAAACACAACTATAGCCTAGGATGAAGAAGGGAAAGGGAGGGTGAGAGGAAGCGGGGGTGGGGGGTGGGTGGGTCAATAGAGGGAGGGTCAGTAGGGGGACCACACCTATGGGGCATATTGCAAGTACAAGTTGGATCTATCAGGTGTAGAGCACGAATGAGATTACATATTGTCTGGTTTACACAAGATGGCAGTGAGCTGTGAATGTTGTACAACTGTGGTGTCAGTCTTCATACCTACTCGATTCAGCACACTATTCCCCTGAAAGAGGGCATGGTGGGTTATGGGAACTGAATGTTCTACCAGCTCAGGGAAGAAGCACACCCCAAACCATCCGACACTAGGAATTTTATGTAAAGAGAGTAATAGGTTGTCAAGAACTAATGATGTTGTAGAAATAATGCAGGGAGGATCATGGTCACCTCCATTGAATGGCAGTGGCTCTTGTTTTGCAAAGATTGATGAAAAATAGTCTTTTTTTCAGTGTGAAGAGAGAAAAGGTAGATCCAAATAGTTAAATCAAAACTACCAGTAGGAAAAAAAAAAAAAAAACTACCAGTAGAGTGTATTCTTGAGGATTCACATTTACCTCTTGGCACTGTAATTTGCAACTGGTTAATTCAGAATCTATCATATTTATATATGATATAACAGTTTTAACTAATAAAATTTAATTTTTATTTATTTAATTTTATTATTTTTTTTTGAGACAGAGCCTCAAGCTGTCACCCTGGATAGAGTGCTGTGACATTACAGCAACCTCCAATTCCTGGGCTCAAGTGAGTCTCTTGCCTCCGCCTCCCAAGTAGCTGGGACTAGAGGCGCCTGCCACAACGCCTGGCCATTTTTTGGTTGCAGCCGTCATTGTTGTTTGGCGGGCCCAGGCTGGATTCGAACCCGGGAACTCATGTGTACGTGGCTGGTGCCTTAGCCTGTTGAGCTACAGGCGCCAAGCCTAAATTTTAATTTTTAATAGGTATAAATGAGTCACAGTATTCTACCAACACTGTTTTATTCCACCTGAGGAGGACATGTAATAACAGACGATAAGAATGCACCATTCAATCCTTACAATTGTAGCATCAAGAGAAATATTTTGGAGAAATCAAAGAACATACCTTTGGCTCGGCCCTCGTTGCTCAGTGGTTATGGCACCGGCCACATGCACGGGGCTGGCGGGTTTTAGCCCGACCGGGCCTGCTAAATAATAATGACA
The DNA here is from genome assembly GCA_963573935.1 of Arctocebus calabarensis. Classification (NCBI taxonomy): domain Eukaryota; kingdom Metazoa; phylum Chordata; class Mammalia; order Primates; family Lorisidae; genus Arctocebus; species Arctocebus calabarensis. Next base: position 20,757 of record CAUYON010068385.1, on the reverse strand, counting down.
ACAACAAAAAACTAGACGGGGTTGTGGGGGTGTGTGTGTGGGGTGCCTGTAATCTCAGCTACTTGTGAGGCTGAGGCAAGAGAATCGCTTAAGCCCAAGAGTTAGAGGTTGCTGTGAGCTGTGACGCCTCGGTACTGTACGGAGGATGCCGTAGTCAGACTCTGTCTCAAAACAAAAACAAGCATATTTTTGTTCCGATATAGACACAGGTGAGTAGGATTACAGCTCGCCCTGGGCCGTCCTCTCTAATGCCCCGCCCCTGCCCCGCCTCAGACCCCGCCTGACTTCCCTTCACCACCTCTCTCCGCCCACGCCGCAGACCCGTGGCGTCCTCACTCCTTCCTCCCTCTGCTGCCCCGCCTCAGACCCAGCCTCTTTCCACGCCCCGGCCACCCCACCCAGCCCCACACGCGGCCCAGCTCTACCTACCGCCCCCTTCCCCGCCCAGCCTCAAACCCGACCTCTCCCTGTGAGGCGCCAGGACCTCACGTGGCGCGGGCTGTTCTCTCCACGCATGCGCATTTTTTCGTAAAACGGATCACGAGGAGCGAAGACTTCTCCGTGGCGAGATTAAACCTGCAGTTTCCCGGGAGTCGTTAGGATCCCCCAAATCCCCACACCGTCCCTTTCACCGCACGGTGTGCGCCTGGGAATGCTCCCTTTTGGGTTAAAATCTCTAAGCCTGGCTCGGCGCCTGTGGCTCAACGGGCTAAGGCGCCAGCCACGTACACCTGAGCTGGCGGGTTCGAATCCAGCCTGAGCCCGCCAAACAACAATGACGGCTGCAACCAAAAAATGGCCGAGTGTTGTGGTGGGCGCCCGTAGTTCCAGCTACTTGGGAGGTGGAGGCAAGAGACTCGCTTGAGGCCAGGAATTGGAGGTTGCTGTGAGCTGTGATGCTAGGGCACTCTATCCAGGGCGATAGCTTGAGGCTCTGTCTCAAAAAGAAAAAAAAAAATCCCTAAGCCTGGTCCGCTTAGATCTTTCTGCCTTAGAACAGGGTAAACGTAGCCCCTTTATCCTGCTAAAAACCCTTTCCTGACCCTCCCACCGCGCAGTATGCTGACTCTCCTCACCCGCTAGGTAGGTCCACGTCCTGAGAGCTACCCCACCGTCTCCCTTCTCTGCCCCAGAGGAGGCTGCACCCCCAGCCTGGTCCCGGGCCTCTGACGCCGCTCTCGACTTCCTCAGGTCCATCCTGCGGCTCCCCAGACCTCCCATCGCAGTCAGCGCACCCCCTGACCCTTTGCTTATTCGGGAGGTCCTGCCTTGTGACACCCGGTGTTCCTATGACCCCAGTTCACGTCCCGGGGAAATGCTTGTCGGGGAGGCGGCATCTTACTTGAACTCCGCAGGTTGCTGTGAGCTGTGACACCACGACAACCGCAGGCAACATAATGAGACCGGCTCAAAAAAAAAAAAAAAAGAAAGAAAGAAAAGAAAAGGATGATTAAAATAGGAAGAGTGAGCCAGTAAGATCTACAAATGTCCAAGAGTGACACAGCCTCCCATAGTGACAGGATTACATGTTTGACCCACCATGCCTGCTCACAATAATCTCCCTGGGAATATGTGGTTAAAGCGGGTCGTGAGAAACAGAAAACAAAGAAAACAATGGCAGGCACCCTAACCACCTGAGCTACAGGCACCGAGCCTCATCTTATTTTGTTTATTTATTTTGTTTAGAGAGAGAGTCTCTCTTTATTGCCCTTGGTAGAGTGCCGTGGCGTTACACAGCTCACAGCAACCTCCAGCTCCTGGGCTTAGGCGATTCTCTTGCCTCAGCCTCCTGAGTAGCTGGGACTACAGGCGCCGGCCACAGCACCCAGCTATTTTTTTGTTGCAGTTTGGCTGGAGTTGTGTTTGAACCCTCCACTCTCCAGTATATGGGGCTGGCGTCTTACCGACTGAGCCACAGGCGCCACCCTCATCTTTTTATTTTTACTAATTTTTTTTTTTTTTTTTTGAGACAGAGTCTCACTCTCCCTGGGTAGTGTGCCATGGAATCCTCATTCTTCACAGCAAACACAAACACTTGGCCTCAAAAGATCCATTTGCCCCATCCTGCCCAGTAGGTGGGACTACAGGTTCCCATCACATCACCTGGCTAATTTTTCTATTTTTAGAAGAGACAGTTTTCCTTTTTTAGGCTGCTGTTAAACTCCTGAGCTCAAGTGATCCTCCCACCTCAGCCTCGCAGAGTGACAGGATTACATGCTTGACCCTCCATGCCTGCTCACAATAATCAGCAGGGGGTGCTAGAAATTATTTTCAAGAAGTCCATAAATTGGGCGGCGCCTGTGGTTCAAAGGAGTAGAGCCCTGAACCCATATGCCAGAGGTGGCGGGTTCAAACCCGGCCCTGGCCAAAAACTGCCACACACACACACACAAAAAAAGAAGAAGTCCATAAATTAAATGTGATATTGCAGTATATTTAGAAATTCATAATATAACTATATTGTCAACAAAGTTCATTTCAAAATTATTTGTGATTAATTCAAGTGCAGAGTAAAGTATAAGGAAGAACTATGTTATTTATATCTACACTTTTTTTACTTTTCTATTTTATTTATTTTGAGAGAGGGCCTCAAGCTGTCACCCCGGGTAGAGTTCTGTGGCATCACAGCTCACAGCTACCTCCAACTCCTGGGCTTAAGCGAGTATCCTGCCTCCGTCTCCCAAGTAGCTGGGACTACAGGCGCCCGTCACAACGCCTGGCCATGTTTTGGTTGCAGCCGTCGTTGTTTGGCGGCCTACCCTGGAAACCTGGATTCAAACCCACCAGCTCAGGTGTACGTGGCTGGTGCCTTAGCCCGTTGAGCCACAGGCGCCGAGCCTTACTTTTTGTTTTAAAGTACCAGTTGGCTGGGCAGTGCCTGTGGTTCAAAGGAGTAGGCATTGGCCCCATATGCTGGACGTGGCGGGTTCAAACTCAGCCCCGGCCAAAAACTGCAAAAAAAAAAAAAAGAAAGAAAGAAAAGTACCAGTTGGTGACCTAACTTATCACTGGCCTTAATCGTTAGTGTGCCAGGTCTTATTTTTCAGGAACTGAGCCACCAGGACGACTCTCTCTGGAGTGAATGGGGAACAGAAATAGTTTTTATTTTATTCTGATGGATGTCAGCATGATTTCACATTTTATTTTTTATTTTTTTATTTTGAGACAGAGTCTCACTGTGTTGCCCTCAGTAGAGTGTGGTGGCATCATAGCTCACAGCAACCTCTAATTCGTAGGCTTAAGCGATTCTCTTGTCTCAGCCCCCCACATAGCTGGGACTACAGGCCCCCGCCAGAACGCCCAGAACGCCCGGCTGTTTTTGTTGTTGTTGTTACAGTTGTCATTGTTGTTTGGTAGGCCCCTGGCTGGGTTCCAACCCACCAGCCCCAGTGTATGTGGCCGGCGCTCTAGCCGCTGAGCTACAGTCACTGACCTGCATTTCACATTTTAGTGTTTGCTCCTTTTACAGACAAATTCCAGGCTTTTGAATTAAATTACTAAAATTAACCTTATTATATTTTTATATATTTATGAGACAGAGTTTCACTCTTTCACCCTCAGTAGAGTGCTTTGGCGTCATAGTTTACTGCAACCTCAAACTCTTGGGCTCAAGTGATCCTCTTGCGTCAGCCTCCGAAGTACCTGCAGCTACGTGCACCTACCACTACGCAAGGCTACTTTTTCTACTTTAATAAAGACGCGATCTCGCTCTTACTCAGGCTGGTCTTGAACCTCTGAGCTTCCTCCAGAGCTTTCCCGAGCGCTAGAATAACAGGGGTGAGCCACCACACCTGGCCTAAAATTAATCTTTAATAGGAAGAACTTTATTCGATCCAATCACTGCCACACGTGGACCCCCTCAGAGAGCTCTCTTAGTCCAGTCTCACTGACTGGTGTCACCTCTGAAACCCAGAAAGGAGAGTCACCACAGGAACAAAAAAGGGGTGCGAAGTCCCAGCCGGCCCCGCCGCCCCGCCCAGAGCCCCGCCTTTGACCCACCCACTGCGCGCGGGCTCCGCCCAGGCCCGGCCTCTCTCTGCGCGCGCAGCTTCTCCTAGACCCGGAAGCTGATCTCGCGAAGCGAAGTCGGCTTGCGGCGTGTGAGTTGGATCCTTTCTGTTTTAAGTCTGCACTTCGCAGTACCCTCAGAGTTTCCGTAGCTGGGATCTGAGGTCGCTGGCAGGACTTGAAATCCGCTTATTTCCACCTCAGGTAGATTTCGACGTCCCCATGGGGTCCAGGGAGTTGCTTCTTTTGGGTTTAAAGTGTCCTTGAAAGTGGTCTCTGCCTCCCGGTATATAGCCTTAGGGCCCTGGAGAAAGTCGTTGGCGCAGTTTTTCAGCTTTATACCCTTTAGTGACCTCTTCGGCCCCTGCTCTTTGAAGTCCTCACTTGCGAGGTAGGTTCGGATCTTTTGTATGCTCCAAGCCCCGCTTTTGTCCGCCGCAGCCCAAGCTAAGGAGAGGCGCTATCCTTTGCCTGCGCCTGGGATTTTGCAGACTTACTCCTGAACCCCCTGCTCGGGCTTCCTTGGGCTGAGTCCCGCTCTGCAGCCCGCCTCTTCACAGTCTCCGCTTCCCCTGACTCGAGTTAAGAGAGGGAGACGGGGCCTCTCGTCACATTCAAAGTTCTTCCACCTCAAATTATCCCAATTGGAAGAGGTGCTGTTGTGCGAGACGGGCGTCTTACTCCATCCTCCTCTCTATGAATGTGTGGGCAACAGGAGATCATGAGAAAGATCAAATGAGAGAACTGAAATAATTGGAAAGAGAAAGGAAGAATCAGGGAGACTTACAAACGCATGTCAAAGTGAAGCGAGGGTGAAGAGTGAAGGAAGCTGAAAAAGTAGATGAGGGAGAAAAGCAACTGGAGAAATTTTCAGAAAAGTCCGTATCTCCTCAGAGATGAAGGACAGCAAAATAGAGAGCAGAGCAGCAAAGGAGAGGCACCTCAGAGTTGTGGGGAGGGACGAAGAATGATCTGGAGCCAGGACAGACAAGGCAGTGTGGTGCTGGTTCACAAAGAGGGGGCACCTGGTTAGGAGTAGAGCAGAGGGGGAACCACAGCACAGAGGGAGTCGAGGGACCTGGATGTGCCAGAGTGTGAGGACTAGAGGGTGTAACAGGGAATGGGAATTTAACAAAGAGAGCAGAGGGGGAGCAGAGACAGGAAGAGGCAGAAATATATGGAGATTGGGAATAATAAAAAGTCTGGGGAAAGGAGCAACAGGTGAATCAAGATTTAAGAATGGGGCAGGGGGCTGGGCGCAATGGCTCATGCCAGTAATCCCACCACTCTGGGAGGCTGAACGGGGTGCGTTGGTTGAGGTCAGGAGTTAGAGACCAGCCTGAGCAAGAGGGTGGACCCTTTTCTACTAAAAGTAGAAAGTCCCAGGTACTCCAGAGGCTGAGGCAGCAGGATTGCTTGTACCTAGGATTTGGAGGTTGCTGTGAGCTAAGCTGATGGCAAGAACTCTGGCCTGGGGCAATATTGTGAGAAGTGGTTTTTTTTTGTTTGTTTCTTTGTTTTTTAAAAAAGGAACAGAGGAGATCAGGTGGAAGAGAAGGACTAGAAGGAAGAAGGGGAGAAAGCCGAAAAGAAGAGGGGCAGAAACCCAGGCGGAAAATAAAGGAATGCAGGGTGGGGTGGGGGAAGAGCTAAAGAGAGAAGGTGAGAATGAGAGATAAGCAGAAACTAGTGGAAAAGACAGTAATAAAGAGGAGAACCTGATTCCAGATGAGCTGTGACTTGATTGGATATGGATGATTTTTTTTTAAGTTTTTTTTTTTTTTTTTTTTTGTGGCTACAGAGTTTCTGCCTCAGCCTCCCAAGTAGCTGGGACTACAGGCGCCTGCCACAGCGCCCGGCTAATTTTTTATGCAGTTCCGCCGGGGCCGGGTTTGAACCTGCAGCCCTCGGTATATGGGGTCGGCGCCCTACTCGCTGAGCCACAGGCGCCGCCCGGATATGGATGATTAAGTTGTTATATGTTGATTTCTTTTTTTGTCATATAATGGGTTTAAATTTTGTGTGTTTAAATTACAGGGATGAGCATCAGAATTGCAAAACTCTGTCTATAAAGCTAGTGTATTTTATAATAATGCCACTAGACTCTAGCTTCTAGTTGCTGTCCCTATTCAGGCAGAGGACGGTGACTTGACTCATTTAGTTATGGGTCCCCCTCCTTTCTTGGGAGGGAGTGGGAAGTCAAGGAGTGAAAGAGCAAAAAGACCCAACCGAATCTCTGTGGCTTTGTGGTGCTTCTTACAAAGAACATTGAAAGTGGCTTTGTTTTTGTTTTATAATGGATTTTCCATTTTTGTCTTGGCTCCTCTTTATTTCATTGATTTTTTATTTTTCAACTTGAGATAAATTTCAGTTTATTGGCTCGGCGCCTGTGGCTCAAGCGGCTAAGGTGCCAGCCACATACACTAGACCTGGTGAGTTGGAATCCAGCCTGGGCCTGCCAAACAATGACAGCCGTGACGGAAAAACAGCCGGCATTGTGGTGGGCGCCGGTAGTCCCAGCTACTTGGGAGGTGGAGGCAGGAGAATTGCTTGAGCCCAGGAATTGGAGGTTGCTGTGAGCTGTGATGCCACTGCTCTCTATCCAGGGCAACAGCTTGAGGCTTTGTCTCAAAAAAAAAAAAAAAAAAAAAATTCAATTTATTCTGTTTTCCCATTTATATAAAAATTACTTTCAAAAGAAGCCTTAGTGGCATCTTATAGTCAGCATACTTCATTCTTTTCTAAATATGTTAGATTTTCAGATTTTTTTTGCCCTTTTGACCCAATATTTATTAGATTTTTAAAAAACATTTCAAAATAGTTTCTTAATAGGCTCGGCGCCTGTGGCTCAAGGGGCTAAGGCGCCAACGTACATCTGAGCTGGCGGGTTCGAATCCAGCCTGGGCCCGCCAAACAACAATGATGGCTGCAACCAAAAATTGGCCAGGCGTTGTGGCAGGCGCCTGTAGTCCCAGCTACTTGGGAGGCAGAGGCAAGAGACTCGCTTGAGCCCAGGAATTGGAGGTTGCTGTGAGCTGTGATGTCACTGCACTCTATCCAGGATGATGGCTTGAGGCTATGTCTCAAAAAAAAAAAAAATAGTTTCTTAATAAAGTAAATTTGGGGGTGGCGCCTGTGGCTCAGTAAGTGGGGCCCTGGACCCATATACCGAAGGTGGTGGGTTCAAACCCGCCCTTGGCCGAACTGCAAAAAACAAAAAAGCCAGGCGTTGTCCCAGCTACTCAGGAGGCTGAGGCAAGAGAATTGCCTAAGGCCAGGAGTTGGAGGTTGCTGTGAACTGTGTGACACCACTGCACTCTACGGAGGGTGATAAAGTGAGACTCTGTCGCTACAAAAAATAAAAAAATAATAATAATAAAGTAAATTTTGTAAGTTTAGATGGAGGTCTGTTTATTATTTCTTTCTTTCTTTTTTTTTTTTGCAGTTTTTTGCTGGGGTTGGGTTTGAATCTGCCACCTCCAGCATATGGGGCCGTTGCCCTACTCATTTGAGCCATAGGCGCCGCCCTGTTTATTATTACTTGACATTTTTGTACCAGGGAATGATTTTAGATTGTTTCCATGTGTTCGTGGGAAAGATATCAAGGACCTCTTACCTTAAAATGAAAACCTAGTTTAACCAGGTGGTATATTCAGTTTCCTTCCCTCATACAGTCTGTTAAATAGTGACCTGTGCCTTGCTAAGCGAATGTTTTCTTCAAGTCCTTCCAGTACATTCTGTGCAAATGTTGGAAGATGGGTTGGATTCACTTGCAATGATGGTCTAAAAGAGTCCCTGCTTTCTTATTAAACCATTTGCTTAGAACTTATTTCTACAAACCATCATCTTTCACTGTCTTCAACATCTGTGGCTGCTATGTGTTCTCACAATTGTGAGCACATTTCGATGTGTTACTGTGATTTTCCTGTAAGGAGAAATTAAATGTTTGTGATTAATGGCATTTGAATCTTGAAAGAGAAGGTTTTTTTGCTCAGGCATATGAACAATGTTCCTGCAATTTTCTAGTGGAGGTGTGATAAAGACCAAACCAGCTCATGTTGTTCTAGGCTACCAAGGCTATCAAATTAGAATTCAGTTACACCTTTTTCTTTCTTATTTTTTATTATTATTATTATTTTTTTTTGGAGACAGATTCTCACACTGTCACCCAGCTAGAGTCCTGTAGTGTCATAGTGCACAGCAACCTCAAACTCCTGGCTCAAGCAATCCTCTTACCTCAGTCTCCCAAGTAGCTCGGCCTACAGGCACCTACCCCAATGCCCAGCTAGTTTTCAATGTTTTTTTTTTTTTTTTTTGAGACAGAGCCACAAGCTGTCACCTGGATAGAGTGCTGTGACATCACAGCTCACAGCAACCTCCAATTCCTGGGCTCAAGCGAGTCTCCTGCTTCTGCCTCCCAAGTAGCTGGGACTACGGGCGCCTGCCACAATGCCCGGCCATTTTTTTGGTTGCAGCCGTCATTGTTGTTTGGTGGGCACGGGCTGGATACGAACCCGCCAGCTCAGGTGTATGTGGCTGGTGCCTTAGCCCGCTGAGCCACAGGCGCCAAGCTTAGTTTTCAATTTTTACTAGAGACAAGATCTCACTCTTACTCAGGCTGGTCTCGAACTCTTAAGCTCAAGCGATCCTCCTGCTTTGGCCTCCCAGAGTGCTAAGATTACAGGTGTGAACCTCTTGCGCTGTGCCAGTTATACCTCATTCTTCTCACTCAACCGGGACCTTCTTGAAGAACTTGGTGAAATGTTTTTCCCTCTGGGTCTCATGGAAATGAGAAACTAGACCACAGAACCCAATATGATTGATATTTGACCTCTGAAATGACTAGGCAAATCCAGTGTGTGTGTGTGTGGTTTTACTTCTGGGTAGGGGAGGAGTATCCAGTAATGACAATTTTTTTTTTTTTTTTTTTGAGACAGAGCCTCGAGCTGTCACCGTGGATAGAGTACCGTGGCATCACAGCTCACAGCAACCTCCAATTCCCGGGCTCAAGCGAGTCTCCTGCCTCTGCCTCCCAAATAGCTGGGACCACAGGTGCCCGCCACAACGCCCGGCCATTTTTTTTTTTTTTTTTTGGTTGCAGCCGTCATTGTTGAAAATTTTAATGGGAATAAGTTCTTCATATATTGAAAAAAGAACATAAAAAACACCACCACAAGGATAGAAGAAAAAGAAGCTTAGAGTCAGAGACAAAAATGTCTCAGGTCTTCAGGGGCCTTTCTTTCTTTCATTTTTTTTTTTTTTTTTGTAGAGACTGAGTCTCCCCCTATCGCCCTTGGTAGAGTGCTGTGACGTCACACAGCTCACAGCAACCTCCAACTCCTGGGCCCAATCGATTCTCTTGCCTCAGCCTCCTGAGTAGCTGGGACTATAGGTGCCTGCCACAACGTCCGGCTATTTTTCTGTTTTGCAGTTCCGCAGAGGCTGTGTTCGAACTCACCACCTTCAGTATGTGGGGCTGGTGCCCTACTCACTGACCCATAGGTGCTGCCCTGGGGGCCTTTCTCTGTTACAATTATCAGGGGTAAACTAATGTCAGGTCCTAGATGGGCAGGGTGGCCCACATCTGTAATCCCAGCACTCTGAGAGGCCAAGGCAGGTGGATTGCCTGAGCTCAGGAGTTCCAGACCGGCCTGAGCAAAAGCAAGACTCTGTCTCTACTGAAAATAGAGAAACCAGCAGGGTATTGAAGGTTAGGCAAGGAGGATTACTTGCACCCAGGAGTTTGAGGTTGATACGAGCCATGACACCATGGCACTCTACTCGGGATGACAGACTCTCACAAAAAAATTAAAAAATGAAAAAAATAATGGCAGATCCTTTCAGTCCCTGACACAGAGCCCTCCTCTGGCTTCCCATGCTCCTGAGGACAAATCCAGATCCTTTTGTTGCTCCAGAGTCCCGTGTCAGCAGGGCCCTGCCAGTGTGTGTGGCCTTAGCCCCACCTCTGGTCTGTATTGACTGTTATGTGTGTGTGTTTGTGTCCCTCTCTCGTCCATGACTTGGGTTTGGTTCACCACATGGCCCTGATGGGAGAGCAGAGCTGCGAGGTGGGAGGCGAGCTGGGCTGGCCCCTCTGAGTGGAGCTCCCCTGGCTTCAGGTTAAAGTGCTGGGGCATTTTGTAAGGGTTTTACATCTCTTGTGCACCCTTACCAGAGATTGCCACCCATAGTCAGATTGGGACCATCTTTTCAATGATATCTGCCCAGATGAGTCCAGTCTGTTCTCCACTGCTGAGAGCTGAGTTGAGCCTATGATCACTAAGGGGTGAGGGGCTGTGCCCTGGAGGGGAGCTCAGTGCAGCCCAGCTCCCTACTGCTGCAGCTTCTGTGCAGGTATCCATCAGGAAGGGGTGGGGCTGTAATGAGGGAGTCAGACAATCACCAATTCATCTTTCTGTAGGAGTGTATTCTTTGTGCATCCCCGTTAGTGCAGTGGGCAGCAGAGGACCTGCCTTTCCACAGAGCAAGGTCTTCGTATATAAGTGGTTATGTCAGAGGGAGGGAATGTGTTGATTCTATACAATAAAGAGTATATTTTTGTTATTTTTTTTCTTTAACAGCATATTTTTGACATTCAGGATTGACTTCTAAAGAGTCATATTACCTGAGGAAGAAGCACGAGAAGAAAAGAGAGGATTCAGGAATGGCTTTTACTCAGGTACAGAGATGGCCTCAGTGGGTCATTCTGAGTCCCCCTCCTTTTTGAAATGCCAGGCACTGGACTTGCTGGTCTTCTCTGAGTCTGCAGCATCCGGCCTGACAAGTTTGAGCATGCTCAAATTCACCCCTGCCTTCCCTCAGTCCCTCTCACCTGCACTGAGATTCCATGTCACCACGACTCAATGACTTGAGCTTGTGAACAGACTCCATGGAGCAGGACCCTGGGAAGGGCTTCACTCACAGACATCAGTGAGAGAGTGGCCTCCGTGTTGTCAGTGCGGTGGGGCAGCAGGGACTGCTTCGGGGCCGCGTTTGGGTGCACTATCACTCTCTGTAGACCAGGATTAGAGAAGCTGCATGTGGAAGTCATGTATCAGTGTGCACAAATACCTGGTAAATTCTGGAAAAAGAGATCAGGAGTTGGAAATCTTTTCTGATACCACATTTATAGTAAATATATAACAACAGGAAGTTTTTTTCTTTACATTTGTATGTATATGTATGTGTACACACACACAAACACAGACACACAGAGGGTGTCTACTCTGTATATATACTGTCATCGGGTCACCCAGGCTAGAGTGCAGTGGCATCATCATAGCTCAGTGCAACCTCGAACTCCTGAGCTCAAGTAATTCTCCTGCCTCACAACAGGAAAGCTTTGAAGATGTTCTCAGCACGGCCATTCCTTGGATAGTGTGATGTTCTTTTACATCTTTCTTTGCAGCAGTGTTTTAGGTAAAAGTGGTTCAAATTTTGCGCAGATATTGAAGCAGAATTTCTTTGTCATCAGAGAGGGCAGAGGTATCTTTCCTTCTACCAATCATTATTAAGTATTTTTTTTATTGTAAGCATCCCCTCCTGTATATGCTTGTCTTACAGTAAAACTCCACTCAAAGATGCAGCTTAGACCCGTTAGATGGAAAGTATCACCTTTTCTGTCAATGTGCCACTCTGGTGTCCCTTGGGAGCCACTTTTGTCTGTGGTTTGACAAGAGACAGAGCAAGTTCTGTACAGATGTTTTCCATATTGTTACAAGATTTGATTTAATTAGTTAATTAATTTATTTTTTGAGACAGAGCCTCAAGCTGTAACTCTGTGTAGAGTGCTCACAGCAACCTCAAACTCCTGGGCTTAAGCGATTCTCTTGCCTCAGCCTCCCGAATAGCTGGGACTACAGGTGTCCGCCACAACACCTGGCTGTGTTTTGGTTGTAGTTTTCATTGTTGTTTGGCAGGCCTAGGCTGGATTCTAACCTACTAGCTCTGGTGTATGTGGCTGGCGCCTTAGCAGGTTGAGCTATAGGCGACAAGCCTAATTTTATTTTTTATCTCTGCTGCTCTGGCTAGAGTGCTGTGGCATCATAGTTCATAACAACCTCAGACTCTTGTGCTCAAGTGATCTTCTTGCCTCAGCCCACCAAGTAGCTGGGAATATAGGCACCTGCCACAATGCCTGGCATATTTTTAACAACAGAGTCTCCCTCTTGCTCATGTTGGTCTTGAACTACTGAGATCAAACAATTCACCCCCCTCCGCCACCCACAGTGTGCTAGGATTATATTTGTGAACCACTGCACCTAGACTTCTTGCCTGTGCTTTTGATGTTGCAGAAATTCTTTCCAAGCTCAATATCTCGAGGTATTTTTCCCTTTGCTTCTTTGTTGTTGTGTGAGGGGTCCCCAAGTGGCTGGCAACTCAAATGTAGAGTCCTCTGTTGAAATGGTATGGGGCAAGAAATGACTACAAGCTCTTAGTGTCAAGTAGCAAAGAAACTTTATTTCTCCCCAGCTTAAATAGCCAGGTCTGCACGTACACACCATTAATCAATAATCACATGAATGCATTGTGAAACTTGATTATTTTTCTCATAACACCTATAAATCTACTGATTAACAAATACACATTTCTCTTTTTTACTTAACTCTAAAAAATAATAATTTCACATTTTGTTTAGTGTTTTTATTATAAAGTAGTGTCAAATTTTGTCTAATACCTTTTTTTCATCAATGGGATGATCATGTAGTTTTTTGTCTTTTGTTATTTGGTATTAATTAATATGACATTTTATATTATTTAACTTTCTTTTGTTGTTCTACTCTATATTATAGGTGTGAATCCCATTTGGTTAAGTTGTATGAATCATTTAATGTGTTGTAAAATTTTCACATTTCGTGCTTGTCTCTTTTCTCTCCTCCCTGTCCCCTCCCTGTCTCTCCCCTCCTCTCTTCTTTTTTTTTTTTTTTTTTAAACAGAGTCTCACTATGTCGCCCTCGGTAGAGAGTCACAGCTCACAGCAACCTCAAACTCTTGGGCTTAAGCAATTCTCTTGCCTCACCCACCACAATGCCCAGCTATTTTTTTTTTTTTACTGTAGTTGTCATTGTTGTTTAGCAGATCCACAGCCCCAGTGTATGTGGCTGGCGCCCTAACCACGAGCTACTGGTGCCGAGTCTCTTCTCTTCTTTTCAAGGTGGGGAAAAGGTTTTGCTGTGTTACCCAGGTTGGTGTTGAACTCTTGACCTTAAACGAACCTCATGCTTTGGCATCTCTGATAGTGGGAACTACATTAGTGCACCACCATGCTCAGCTGTTTTATTAACCTAATATAGAGAAATGTTGGCCAGCTAAATTTAGAATAATTCATACATTGCAGTGTCCCATACATGCTGAAACACATGTAAGCCAAAATGATGATAATTCATGTAAAAACATACGTCATTGGCTCAGTGCCTGTGGCTCAACGGGCTAAGGCGCCAGCTACGTACACCTGAGCTGGCGGGTTTGAATCCAGCCCAGGCCCACCAAACAACAATGACGGCTGCAACCAAAAAAATGGCCAGGCATTGTGGCAGGGACCTGTAGTCCCGGCTACTTGGGAGGCGGAGGCAGGAGACTCGCCTGAGCCCAGGAATTGGAGGTTGCTGTGAGCTGTGATGTCACAGCACTCTATCCAGGGTGACAGCTTGAGGCTCTGTCTCAAAAAACAAAACAAAACATTAGGAGACAACTCTTTAGGGCGGCACCTGTGGCTCAAAGGAGTAGGGCACCAGCCCCATATACCGGAGATGGTGGGTTCAAACCCAGCCCCGGCCAAAAACTGCAAAAAAACACAAGTAAACAAGAGAGACAACTCTTTATATCAGTTTAAGAGTATGTGTGTTCATGCAGGCACTGTATGGATGAGGAAGTATTTTCATGAAATACCTCATAATTTAATTAATACAGTTTATATCTTAACTCTTGAAATTATGTCTTCACTGGTATCAGTGGCTTTAAATTTGTTCTACGCTATCATGTTAATGAGTAAATAGTAGTAAGAATAGTATTGTAGTATTTGTTTGAATGTGTCTGAATACACAGTGACCTTTTATGAAGTTCCATGTCCTCATCTTGAACATGTTTCAACTTTTCTCAGATAAAGGTCTATCTTTTGTAAATTATTGCCTAATAATTGTTTGATTTTTCAGGTTCCATTTTTATTTTTATTTTATTTATTTATTTATTTTTTTGAGACAGAGTATTACTATGTCACCCTCAGTAGAGTGTGGTGGCATCACCGCTCAGAGCAACCTCCAACTCTTGGGCTTAAGTGATTCTCTTACCTCAGTCTCCCAAATAGCTGGGACTACAGGTGCCCACTACAATGTCTGGCTTTTTTTTTTTTTTTTTTTTTGCAGTTTTTGGTCAGGGCCAGGTTTGAACCTACCCCCTCCAGTATGTGGGGCTGGTGCCCTACTCCTTTGAGCCACAGGCACCGCCCAACCCCAGCTATTTTTTTATTGTAGTTGTCAATTTTTGTTTAGCAGGCCCAGGCTGGGTTCAAAGCCACCAGCCTCGGTGTATGTGACCAGCGCCTTAACCACTGAGCTACGGGTACCAAGCCCATCATCTAAGATTTTAGATTCTGGCCTTTCTTTAAAGGCACCACGAATGTTGTCATCTCTGCAGTCACCACCCATCCTTTAGCTCATCTAGACACAGAATATCACTTTCTATGTCAAAAATAGTATCTAATACGTGTATAGAGATAGCTGTGCATTGATGTTTTTATATGTCAATTTCTTAAATGGTCTGCAACAATGAGAAATACCCTCAATGACAGGGTATTAGAACCTTTGTGGAAGACTACAATGAAACAGAAGGAAAGAGACATAATGTGCTCAGAAATACTTTACTTGGATTTGTAGGAAGACTCCCCTGAATGAGTCCATCCTCTCACCTCTGTCTTCTTTTTTTGTATAAAGAACTCTACCCGTAACCCTTCAGTAAAATGTGTTTTCATTTCAGAGGCCTTTGACATTCAGGGATGTGGCCATAGAGTTCTCTCAGGAGGAGTGGACGTGCCTGGACCCTGCTCAGAGGACTTTATACAAGGACGTGATGTTGGAGAACTATAGGAACCTGGTCTCCCTGGGTGAGCATTACTTTTCTCCCAAAGTTAGGATCTATCCTTGCATACCTTTCTATTTTCCCTGATTGCCTCTTGGAACCCCCTGTGTTCTTGACTGAGAGGAAAGCTGTATTTATTCAGGAATGAAAAGCTTCGTAATGTGCCATCTGGACCTGACCGGTCCCTTTATGTTATCTGCACCCTTCACCATACCAGGGCTGAGGTATGCTGGAAACCACATGACTGTTAAACTAGCCAATTCTTTATTCTTCTACCCTTGTGCTTATGGTTCAGTAGTTTTGGGAAGTCCACTGTACATTAGCATCTTACAGTGTTCCCTCAGCATTCAAAATGGATATTCAGTGGATGAATTTGTGAAATATTTCCCTAGATCTCTCTGTAATAGCCCCCCCTCCTACTTTCATGTGGGTCTGGGATTTGGGAAAGGTAGCAGAACTTGATGTTCATTTATTTTTTATTTTTTTATTTTTTTGAGACAGAGTTTCACTATGTCACCCTCGGTAGAGTGCTGTGTCATCACAGCTCACAGCAACCTTGGGCTTAAGCGATTCTCTTGCCTCAGCCTCCCAAGTAGCTGGGACTACAGGTGCCCGCTATAACACCCAGCTATTTTTTGGCTGTAGTTGTCAGTGCTGTTTGGCAGCCCTGGACTAGGCTCCAACCCGCCACCTCCGATATATGTGGCTGGTGCCCTAGCCACTTGAGCTACAGGCGTTGAGCTGATGTTCATTTATTTTTTATATCCTTCAGCAGGAATCTTTCTGACCTGAGTATTATCTCCATGTTGGAGCAAGGAAGGGTCTCTAGACTCAGGACAGTGAAGCAGAAATAACAAAATATATCCAGATAGGTAGGAAAGTATTGGGGAAATAAAATGACTTCTTTTTCTTTCCTTTTTTTTTTTTTGAGACAGAGTCTCATTCTGTCACCCTGGGTAGAGTGCCATGCTGTGATAGCTCACAGGAACATTAAACTACTTGACTCAAGAGATATTCCTGCCTTAGTCTTCTGACTAGTTGAGAGTATAAGCACCCACTACAATGTCCTCCTAATTTTTCTATTTAGTAGACATGGGGTCTTGCTCTTGCTCAGGCTTATCCTGAACTCCTGAGCTCAAACAGTCCACCCACCTCAGTCTCTCAGAGGAGTAGGATTATAGTCCTGGGCTACCTCACCCTGCCTAAAATAAAATCTTAAGTCCAGCCAGGCAAGTGAATGGATCCCCCTCTTTGCCTAGAGGACCCCAGAAATGCCCTAAAGTTGAGTTTCTGGTCATGAGAAAGTTGATCAGATGTGCCTCATCACACCCTCCTCCTTCTTAGAGGTAGTCTTTGTAACTCATTAACAGGCCCAAAGCTGTGCATGACAAAACTTAAACCACACTTGCATGTCATGAAATTACTTAACAGATTACCCTTTCTTTAGACAATTACTCACAGAACTCAGGAAAGCATTTAGGATTACTGGTTTATTGTAAAGGATATTTCAGAGGATGCAGGTGAAGAGATCCACAGGGCAGGGCTCAGGGGAGAGGGCAGAGGCGCTTCAAGGCCTTTCCATGGGCACCGTACCTCCGCGTGACCAACATTCTGAGGCTCTCTGAACCCTGTGGTGAGGGATTTTTACAAAGACTTCGTCATGTGGGCATGAGCACATTAGCTCAATCTCTAGCCCCTCTCCCCTTCTTGGGGTTTGAATTTGGGGCTTTAACGTTTCAGGCTTCTCATTATGGCTTGGTCTTTCTCTTGACCAGTCCCTGACCACGAGGTCACCAAAGTTGCCTTCTTAGAACAAATCACACTCCTGTTACCCAGGAAATTCCAAGTGATTAGAAGCTGTTTGTCAGGACCTAGTGAAGAGACCAACATATGGATTTCTTCTTTTAGAAGGTCTTTCAGCCATTCCTCAGTTCTACTTTACCCACATGTCCCTGGTGTGTGTAAGAAGGGGCTATGTTGGCTTTTTGAGATTGTTGCTCAGCAGAACAGGAAAAAGAGTGGACAGGAAGATCCCGTATCAGAACTTGGAGCATTGTTCAGTGGAATGATGCCTCTGTTTCTATGTCGTCTGTCATTTGTGTAAACTTCTGATTTCTTCTTATACATTTCCATGTATTAGAGGTGAACTTGGTTTTTTTTTTTTTTTTTTTTTTTGTAGAGATAGAGTCTCACTTTATCGCCCTCTGGAGAGTGCATGGTGTCACACTGCTCACAGCAACCTCCAACTACTGGGCTTAAGCGATTCTCTTGCCTCAGCCTCCCAAGTAGCTGAGACTACAGGCGCCTGCCAGAACACCCGGCTATTTTTTTGTTCTGCAGTTTGGCTGAGGCTGGGTTTGAACCCGCCACCTTCGGTATATAGGGCTGGCGTCCTACTCGATGAGCCACAGGTGCCGCCCTGAACTTGGTTTTTATTTAGTCAGCAGTCCCATATTTTTATGATGCTCTTTGTGTTCTTTGTTTTTTCTCTACAGTGTGTGGAATTGTATCAAGGAATAACTGTTAACTCGTGTATTTTAGATTTCCTTCTATAGTGCAGAGGGTATGGCTCAAGAGGAATTAATCTCACACCTATATATACAGCATGACTTTACTTTTTCTTTGAGACAGAGTCTCACTATGTTGCCCTTGGTAGAGTGCCATAGTGTCATAGCTCACAGCAATCTCCAACGCCTGGGCTTAGGCGATTCTCTTGCCTCAGCCTCCCGAGTAGTTGGGACTACAGGCGCAAACCATAATACCCCACTATTTTTTGGTTGTAGTTGTCGTTGTTCAGGCACGGTTGGGTTCTGACCAGTGCCCTAGCCGCTGAGCTACAGGCGCTGACCCCACATTGAGTTTTCTATAGTGTGTTTTCCATTTCCGAAACATAATTTGTGGGTTTTGTTGCAATTTTACTTTTTTCCTCTTGGAACAAATGACATATTCTAACAATTATTCTTTCTTTCTAGATTTATTGTGTCTGTTTTGATATATTAAATTAATATTTTAGTATTTCGTGTTTTGTAGTAAACTTACTCCATTTCTCTCATTTCACGATCTTCTCTGCTATGGTTTATATCACCTATATTTTCTGCATCTTTTCTGGGGTTCTGGAAATTGCATTCTGGAATTAAAACAGGCATACTGTTTTGTTCCTCAGTTTTCTTTCCATCTGCATTTTTTATAACTGTCACCTGGTCCCTGTTAACATACCTTTTTGTGCTCTTCCTTGTGTTCTCTACCTCTTCTGTGCTGATTTGTTGCTACCACTTCCTCAGTAGGTTTGTATGCCACTGCCTGGAAATGGATCCTCCCCTTGTTGCTGCTAACAGTTGCTACTAACAGTGTTGCTTATTTTCTCCATAAGGTTACTTGTGCTCTCCTGTTACTATCTGTGAAGTCAAATTGATTGATTGATTGATTGATTGATGATTGACAGAATCTCAATCTTTTGCCCTGGCATCAGCCTAGCTCCTGGCAACCTTAAACTCTAGGTTCAAGCGATCCTCCTGCCTCATCCTCCCAAGTAGTTGGGACTACATGTGCCTACCACAATGCCCAGGTGGTTTGTCTGGGTTTTTTGGTTTGTTTGTTTGTTTTTTAAGACAGAGCCTCAAGCTGTCACCCTGGGTAGAGTGCAATGGCATCACAGCTCACAGCAACCTCCAACTTCTGGGCTCAAGCGATTCTCCTGCCTCCATCTCCCAAGTAGCTGGGACTACAGGCAGGACTACCTGCCACAACACTCGGCTATGTTTTTTGGTTGCAGCCGTCATTGTCTGGCCAGCCTGGGCTGGATCAAGTGTATGTGGCTAGCACCACAGGTGTATGTAGCTGCTTGTGCTACAGGCTCTGAGCCTGATTTTTTTTTTTTTTTTTTTTTTTAGTAGAGATGGGGTCTCATTCTTGCTCAGGCTAGTTTCAAACTCCTGAGCTCTAGCTGTCCTCCTCCCTCCCAGAGTGTGAAATATATTTTTTATGTTTTCAATTCCAACCTATGTATGTCTTTAAAGGCATGGCAAGTGGCTCGGCACCTGTAGCACAGTGGTTATGGCTCCAGCCACATATACTGAAGGTGGCGGGTTCGAAACTGGCCTGGGCCAGCTAACCAACAATGACAACTGCAAGAAAAAAAAATAGCCGGGCGTTGTGGCAGGTGCCTGTAGTCTCAGCTACTTGGGAGGCTGAGGCAAGAGAATCGCTTGAGCCCAAGAGTTTGAAGTTGCTATGAGCTGTGACGCCACAGCACTCTACTAGGGGCAATGTAATGAGACTCCCTCTCAAAATAAATAAATAAATAAATAAAATAAAGGTTTGGTGAGTATACTTTGGAAAACATGTCGTTGAATTCTGTTTATTCAGCTAATCTGTGTCTTCCAAATACTGAGTTAGTCATTTACAAGTCAAGTATTTTTTTTTTTTTTTTGAGACAGAGCCTCAAGCTTTCACCCTGGATAAGGTGCTGTGGCATCACAGCTCACAGCAACCTCCAATTCCTGGGCTCAAGCGAGTCTCTTGCCTCTGCCTCCCAAGTAGCTGGGACTACAGGCGCCTGCCATGACACCCGGCCATTTTCTGCTTACAGCCGTCATTGTTGTGTGGTGGGTTGGGGCTGGATTCAAACCCGCCAGCTGAGGTGTATGTGGCTGGTGCCTTAGCCCGCTGAACCACAGGCACCGAGCCTAAAAGCTTGATTTTCTTATTCAGTCCACAGCAGGGGGTTGTTGTCAGCTATGTACAATGGCTTTGCTATTTCAGCAAATCCTCAAATCCATAAGCAACAATAGCCTATGACCCCTAGGAATTCCTGGACTTGCTTCTTTGTGGCGGGGGGTAGGGATCTGAAAAATTGCTTGCTTCCTTTTGCTGGTCAGGGTTCTTGCCTTCTGACAACAGGTACTCAAGGTAGGATACTTTCTTTCTTTCTTTTTTTTTTTTTTTAAGAGATAGAGTCTCACATTATAGCCCTCAGTAGAGTGCTGTGGCGTCACAGCTCACAGCAACCTCCAACTCCTGGGCTTAGGCGAGTCTCTTGCCTCAGCCTCCTGAGTTGCTGGGGCTATAGGCACCCACCACAATGCCCAGCTATCTTTTTTGTTGCAGTTTGGCCGGGGCCGAGTTTGAACCTTCCACCCTCAGTATATGGGGCCATTGCCCTACCCACTGAGCCACAGGCGCTGCCCAAGGTAGGATATTTCATCAGGCAAACCTGAGCTTTCTTAGCTGATACCCAGTACCCTAGTTCCTGGAGATATTTCAGGAGGTCTCAGGAACATTTTAAGCAATCTTCAGAATTGGTTATTGCCAGCACAATATCATCTACATAACTTCAAGAGAACACAGTTCATATGCCTTGCTTTGAAAATCTTTCGATCCCTTCGCAAGGCCTCCCCGAACAGAGTTGGGGAGTTCTTGAAGTCTTGGGGGAGTTTTATCCACGTGAGTTGACTGGTCACTCTGAATTCAGGGTCTGCCCATTCAAAGGCGATGATTGATTGGTTATCTGGGGCTAGTGGGATGGAGAAGGTGGCATCTTTTTTTTTTTTTTTTTGAGACAGAGCCTCAAGCTGTCACCCTGGATAGAGTGCCGTGGCATTGCAGCTCACAGCAACCTCCAATTCCTGGGCTCAAGCGAGTCTCCTGCCTCCGCCTCCCAAGTAGCTGGGACTACAG